>JASDQU010359398.1:0-11852 GCA_032191745.1 Picea mariana | reverse complement strand
TAATAACCCTAGAAGACTTATCAGCTCAAGAAGATAATTTATATTAGGTTATTAGCCTCCAAGAGAAGAAGTCGGCCAGAAATAATAATATATACTGAACAGACATATACCCAGAATGAGAAGTCGGCCCAAGCAGTTAGCCAGAATTAGTATAAATACAGGAGGTTGGTTCTCATTCTGGCAGGCAGTCTCAGAATTGCAGAGCAGCAACTTGTGTGCACTATAGTGCCTAGTTTTGTACGCAAGTTTGAGGAGAGATGTCGGTGCAGCTGTTGCAACTAGCAGTTACGTTTTGGCTTGGAATATCTCTTGGCTAGGGTTTGGACTATCTGATCAGCTCTTGTTGGTGCGTTGTCCTTGGGGAAAGGTGTGCTACCCTTTGTTTCGATATCTAGCCTAGGGTTTGCTTCTGGAGTGATTCTCTGTCAAGGTTAAGGTGCTCGGAGGGTGGATTCGGCCTATGGTTGGGTGACAATAGAGATATTGTCAATGGTAAAATGAGCACATCCATTATATTCTAACACGGGTAATGACTCATGTATAGGTATGCCTGGTTTATTGGAACAAGTAATCATCGTAGTATTCTCCCTCCATCTGCAAGAACCTCTAGTTCTAGATCTTGCAATGCTTGCATTCATATACATTATTCTTCATCACAACTTTTAGTTCCTTTGCTTGATTGTTTTTAGTGAGTTCATATTAGGCTGGTAATCTTGTGATTCTCGATACAATGACTGGTTGTTCTGGATTCTCTTACTTTCTTGGAATCTTCGTGTTCTTCCTCATGTTTTTCTTTAGCTCTTGGTTCCATGGAGTTTCTTATAGATTCCATGATCTAAAGATTCCACTTCTTCCTTTCATCATAGGATCACGGATGTGGATGGACAACCAGGGATACTTTAAGGATTCTCTTCGAAGAAGCCTTCTTCTAAGGTCAAACTGAGCATGTACTACCTTTCATGGCTGCTACCATGGATATATACTAAATCATATTCAATGGATCATAGGATTAGCTCCCTCCTAATCATTGCTTCATGTATGAGTGCATGTTTTTCTTTTGGAAATAAATAATCGGCTCCCTCCATCTAACGGAGTCCACGCTTCCGTCTGCATCCTTTTTGTCTTTTGCAAAGTGTTATAAGTCTTTCTCCAATTTCCTCTTGATTGTTGACTTTGTTTTGTCTTTGCTTCTTCTAAGTTTCTTCAGGATTGATTTTGATTTCGGCTTATCTTGTAATAGCTTCCACATGATTTGTTTGATGTATTTCATCCTTTCATGTGTATTATTTGATTTGTATAATGATAGAAATCCGTATCTTGTTGTTCTTCCATAGGTATAGTTCTTCTTGAAACATATTATCTTCTAAGAGATAGATATACAAGATATGTACAGAGGCTATGCAAACAAGATATGTACAAGAACTAAGAAGAGTATTGTTACCTTTTTCTTTAGAAGAAGAAGTCTGTTTTATCTTGCTTGGTCTTCTTTGTAGGTTCCTTTTCTTCGGCAACTGATGCTTCGTGTGTCCCCTTCCTTTTCTTTAGCTCGGGACAATTATTCTTGTAGTGACCATACTTTTGACAGTTGAAGCATTGTATTTCTAACATATCTTTCTCTTGATTTGGATTCTTCCATGAGCCAAACTTCCTTTTGTTCCTGAAATCCTTTTATTCTTCTTGAGCACAACAAGTCCAAAGTTCTTCGAAATCTAGGATACTCCTTCCTTGTGTTCATGCTTGCAGAAAATGCATCCCATGTCTTGGGAAGACCATTCAGTACTATGTTTACCAATTCCTTCTCTGAAATTATTTCTTCAATAGCTTGTAGTTGATCTCTTAAATGAGCGATCCTCACAAAGTATGATGTTATGTTGTCATCATCATTCATCTTCATGTCACAGAGCTCATTTTTTAGACTCATTACTTGCCCAATGTTTCTGACTGAGAAGAGGTTTGTTAGGGCATTGTACATATTATTCGATGAGTCAAGATGGGAGATGTAGGGTGTCAAGTGATATTTTATAGATTCCACTATGATACTCATGGAATTGAGGTCACCTTCTTTGAACTTCTCCATAACTGTAATGTTCTTTGGTTCCTTCTCTTTTCCTTCTTCAAACTCTGGTTTCACAATATTTCCTTTCACGATATCTAGCACTTTATTCTTGGCAAGGATGAGGTCAATCCTTGTCTTCCATGCTCTAAAATTAGAATCTCCATCTAACTTGTTTTCTGACTTCATAGAGTAAGTCATGGTTGCCTTGGTCAACCCTAGATTTGACCAAAAAATCAAACTTGACGTCTTGGCTTGCTGAGAGTACCAAGAGATGCACTAGGCTAGGGCGCACTGGTCTATCCAAAAATTAGGTCAATCCATTCACTTAAGGTGCCTTAACGAGAGGATTAGGGTTTCTGCAACTGCACCTGCTAGTAACCCTAGCGATAGTGCTTTGGTGACTGCTCCTGCTAGAAACTCTAGAGGCAGTTCTTCAATGAGCTTAATATCCTTATGGCTATGCTTCCTTCCAGCGGTTAGACTGAATGAAGGAGGTGTGGGCCCATAACCTGTTAGAATATAATGGATGTGCTCGGTTTACCATCAACAATATCACTATTGTCACCCAACCATAGGCTGAAGCCACCCTCCGAGCACCTTAACTTTGTCATAGAATCACTCCGGAAGCAAAACCTAGGCTAGATAGCCAAACAAAGGGTAGCGTACCTTTCCCCAAGGATAGCACACCAAACAAGAGTTGATCAGTTAGTCCAAACCATAACGAAGAGATAGTCCAAGCCAAAACCGAAATCTGCTAGTTGCAGTAGCTGCAACGACAACTCTCCTCCAAACTTGCGCACAAACTAGGCAACTGCAATGCGCACAAGTGTGACTTTGCAATTCTGAGAATGCCTGCCAGAATGAATACTGGCCTCTTGTATTTATATTAATTCTGGCTAACTGCCTGGGCCGACTTCTCATTCTGGGTGCCTATTTACTTAGTATATAATATTTCTTCTAGCTGACTTCTTCTCTTGGAGGCTAATAACCTAATACAAATTATCCTCTTGAGCCGACTTGTCTTCTAGGGTTATTAGCCAACTCATTAGGGTTTCTTCTTGCTTCCCAGAATATTCTATTATCGTTAGGTTTACACGTGGAGGTAAATACCTCCCGCAACTACCATAATATCAACAGTCAGGCTCTCTCTCAGGGGCCATTTTGGTGTGTCTTTGGTGCATCTTGTTTAGTTATGGACGAGGCTTGTTCCACTTTGCTTCATTTGGGTTTTGTGGAGCCTCGTCTCCTATGTTCGACCTTTCTTCTATCTGGATCTGGTATTGGTTTTCTTGGCTTAAATATTTCACTCCGATGGCCTGTTTTTTTTACGTGGCCTTCCTTTTGCAACTAGTTTTTCTCTGTGGGTGGCCCCTCTCTTTCGTCGTATGTCTTTTTTGTCTCCTTTCGATCACCCTCTCTAGGCTGGGGGCACTTTTTAGGGTATGATGTATACCCTCTGCTCCGTGGTTCTGGTTTCAAAGTTTTTGATTCTGATATCTTATTTTTTGCTGCCGAGATTAAGGGTTTTGGATCCTCTCTTTTTCGAGAGGAATGCATGTCACTCAGACCTGGTCCGTCGTGCTTTTGGGTTTTCATTGGAGGCTTTCAAGTTGTCTTCTCTCAACAAGGATTTTTTTGGGGTTTTCCCACTCATGAGTGTTGTTCCTCTCTCTGATGATGTTGGTTTGTTCAGGGTTTGATGTATGCTTAAATTGGGGTCCTTCTGAAGGGTGTCAGTGTCTCTCTGTTCCTCATTTCATTTGGGGGTTTTTGCATGAGCTTTAAGGTCCTTTCTAAGGGCGTGAATTTTTTATGCGTTGACACTTTGAGGTCCTTTTTGAGGGCATGAAACTTTTTGGTTTCTCTTTTTAGGGTGTTTGTGGGAAGGGGTCTTCTTTGGTGCCACTTCCTTCAGGTTCTCTTGATGTGAGAGCTCCATGCCTCTCTGACCTGGTCCTTCCAGCATCTGGGGTCTTATTTGAGGTTTCTTTCCTAGTGTGTATTTCATGGATGGGTTTCATGTTCTTCGTTGGTTATATTCCCAACTCACTTATTCTATATATTTCTTCGTGGCTCATGAGGCAACTTATTGGCCCCTTTGGGTTTCTTTTTTCTGATCACTTTACCCATGGTTGGGTTTTGCTAAGACACCTACAAAATGTAATTTGGTTATCTTTGGATGAAACAAATTACTTTTTTTTTTCTCATGGAATACACACACACACACACACGTAAAAGCATTGAGATATCTAAAAAGTTAAAAGTCTTTGGTGTTAATGTTTGTTGATTATCAACAAAATAAAGTTGTTTTATGTAACTATTTTGTGTGTGTAAAATAAATATTAACATTTAAAACATTTTTTTATATTAATTTAATTTTTAATTAAGAAAAAATTGCATATTTACGCATATAAATATAATTTTTATTAATAAAATCTTAAAAATTTAACATAGAATTCTATTATTGATAACATTTTCCCCTGAGACACTCTCATCTAGAATTCTTGTAGTGAAGTGTACTCCAACTTTTGCTATGTCTTTTAGGGTGAACCAACTATTACTTTAAGTTCTCTTATTTGTATGAACAAGATAGACAGGTCTTGCAACTTTTCAGTGCAATGAATGGTATATGATATGGACCTTTAGTTTCATCATTTCTTTGCTTCCTTTATACATTAGCAAGTCTATTCAGTAATTTATACAAAATTATTGATAGTGGGTATTTTTGGAAGATTTTGGACTATTCAATAATCTATACAAAATTAATGATAATGGATTTTTTAAGAATATTTTGGTGATCCGTCAGGATTTTTCGAATGACTATGGTTGAGTTTTTTTTTTTTCAACTGTGCATGAATTAATTAACCATTGGGAAACTTATTGAAAGCACGAGAAAAGAAAAGAATTATATAGCCATTAACATATTTTCAAATCTGAAATGCAATGAAAAACAGCAAACCATTATACACAGAGGTTGATAACGGAGTTCGGCAACTTTGCCTACGTCTCCGGGCCTTTTCTGTTGTGGGGGAGGCTTCTTTATTTCTGTTCGAATGATTATTAGTACATCTTTACAATGCCGAATGGCTTCCAGACTGATCTGGTCATGTTCGCCCAGATCTCTAGAATCTTGTACAACTTACGGCACCTGAAACGGATGCCCCGAGCTCTCAGAAATCGTCCAACAGCATCTCCTCCTCAACGGTCTCCCTGCCTCAAACTGGCTTTGACTTGGCTTGCCTCAACATATCTGCTCTGAAATTGCTCTCAAAATTTGTCCCCTTGGCCTCAAAATGGCCTTGGTTAAATAGTGGGGGAGTTGGTTATCCATCTCCAACTTCCTCCTCGAATTTAGGCTCTAAAAATGCCCAATAACCCTTAAAAATGAGTTAATTACATTAAAAATGGGCTAAACATTATTAAAAAACCCAAAATTGGTTGAAAAACCACTTTATAACCTTATAATAGTTACAAACGGGATTAAGCTCCTTAGTCTTGGGCGCGCGCTCCTTTGGCAAGGTTATATGGACTCCATATGGCCAAGCGCTTAGCCCAAAGGGCTAAGCGCTAGCCCCTCTCCTCCTTTATGCGCATAACCATACAATATAATTAATATTGTGGGTTTTAATAACATAAAATAATGTGGTGCATTGGTTACAGGACTATTGTGAAGGCGCCTAGGCTTAGTGGTTGGTCATTGGTTCAAAACCCAGGGACCCCAAAACCTTTTTTTTTTTTAAAACATACCACATTGACTGATGACTGGGTGCCACGTGGCACTTTTCCATTCGACGAACAAATGCCACTTGTCAACCATTGACTGGTCCAGTTGCCTGCCACATGTCTGCCCTATCAGCAAACCTGTCCAATCACCATCAGCTAGAGAGTTCCACCTCATCTCTTGCACAGTCAGCATGCTGATGTCATCAACGTTGACTTTTTGACCAGTTGACCTTTGACTTTTTCCTTGTTTGGGATTCCGATCAGAACGCGATAACTTTCGTATACGGAGTCCGTTTGACAAAGTAAATATACCACCGGAATCGGGAAGACGAGACGGACGCAATGGCATTGGTTTCGTCAGATTCCGAGCACTTTCATTTTTGAGCATTTTTCATGCCCTGACAGGCTTCTGAATCCGATTTCGGATCATTTGGATTGGTTTTGTCTTTAATAATACATTTTAGTGTTGAGTATGCAGGGGAGTGTGGAGGTACGAAAGATATATCTGTGTGGAGTGAGTAGATATGGGCATAGCAAAAGGCTCCAGACAACGTGAAAAATGGCTAAGTAAAATATTAAAATTAAAATTATGACCATTAATCAACAATATTTTTTAAGTTAAACATATGCATAGAAGCAGTTTGTTCACTTTATAAACTTGTTTTTTATAATAAACATTGTTACTTAAAATGAATTCAACTAAGTATAGAGAGTTAGTGGTGGAATATTAGCAAATCAACGTGCCATAAACGACCTGGCTATCGTGCAAATTACATCGCTTGTCAGAATCTCCGTGATGTGCAACTATTGGAAGTGCGGAGTTGAAAAAGTACAAGAGTATCGGACAATGAGTGATATGAATTCTCCGCACAATGGTTCAAAATAGATAACTTAAACATATGCATTAAAACATTTTGTTCACTTTAAATACTTATTTTTTATAATGAACATTGTTACTTAAAATAAATTCAACTAAGTATGGAGAGTTAGTGGTGGAATCTTAGCAAATCAGCATGCCATAAATGACTTGATTATCATGCAAATTACATCGCTTGTCATAATAATGATAACGAGTTTTTTACAAAGATTTTGGTTTGTTTATAACTTAAAAAATACATTTTAGTGTTGGTTGTGCAGGGAATATACATGTGCGGAGTGCAGAGGTTCATAAGATATATATGTGCAGATATGGTGATAGCAAAAGGCTCCACACAACATGAAAAATGGCTAAGTAAAATATTCAAATTAAAATTATGACCATTAATGAACGATATTTTTTAAGTTTAACAAATGCATAAAAGCATTTTGTTCACTTTATATACTTATTTTTTAATATATCTATATACGTAAAAACATTCAGATATCTAAAAAAGTTAAAGGACTTTGGTGTTAATGTTTGTTGATTATCAACAAAAGAAATAAGTTGTTTTATGTAACTATTTTATGTGTGTCCAATAAATATTAATATTTAAAATATTTTTTTGTATTAATTTATTTTTTAAGTAAGAAAAAATTGCATATTTATACATATGAATATTTTTTTTTAATAATGCAATCTTAAAATATTAACATATAATTTTATTATTGATAACATTTTCCCCTAACACACTCTCATCCAAGACTCTTGTACTTATGTAGTGACCTCTTTGTTAAGACATAATCGTAAGTCAGTACAGTATTGGTAATTTAAAAAAAAAAAACATCAACAGTTAGAACAAGTGACAAGCGGCAATAACATACATCAATATCTCACATTCTATTCTCAATTACATCACTACATGGAAAGAATCGATACGACATCATTTTTACTAATAGATCACTCATATCACATAAATATAACAAAAGATGTCTACCCGCCCAACCTACCCTACAAGGTTAGGACCTTCAAGACACGTAATCAACTCTTTAGTCCAAGATTATGTTGATGTTTGGACAACATCGGGAAGACATTCTCTAAAGATAATAATTAATAAGTAAATGATAATAATAAATAGTTATCTGATTATTCAAGGGACGCACCCTTTCATGGATGGTCACCTTATGTTCCCTATATATGGAACACTCATTATTGCAATAATATATCGAATATCTCTCATATCTCATATGAATAAAAACTAACATGGTATCAGAGCAGGACTGGGCTCGACTCCCTCATGGGAGGGCCCGGGGAAATTGAAAGGAAATAGAATGTTATTTTATTTTATTTTCAGGGAAACTCAACTACTTGAATTTTTGTGACAGTCAGTAATAGATGTGTGGATGGCTAAAGAAGTCGAAATCCATTTGATAGTTATTGCATTGTTTGTTCAGTGCAATGCCAGGGATCTGTACGTTGCTCCAAGTCCCTTGAAATCGGTAACACAAGCCCCTCCACCGCCGTTTAGAGTGGTCGGACTGACCAGACCCACAAAGAAAGATAAATGTTACCAAAAAAAAAAAAATCTAGATGTTTTTGGACGACCCTTCAATGTCCTAAGGAGTGTTTCGAATGGAACTCACAAATCTAATTGTGAAGGAGTTGGAGTGATGTGCTACGGTCCTTGCATTTTTCGAAGGAGATCGTGTGATTTCTACTTCCATGTTTGGAAAGTCACATATGAAGTCTGTGTTGATGAAGGGAAGGAAGTTGGATGGGTCCCATCAGTTTTCAAATCTTGGACAGCTTGAGACCCTACTATCTGTTGCACACGAGATGTTCATCTTGACAACTCACGATTGACTGGAGGACTATTGGCATATGATATCTCTGCATAACAACGTAAATAACATTGTTGGCTATTTATGATCATTACTTTTCCTGGACAGATTTGCAACGCTATTATGTGCAATCCCTCTAACTATAGGGAAGGCAGTAAGTTTGAGAGCAATCTGAATACAGTGTTCAATAGGCTTGTTCAAGCCACATCCCAAACAGGGTTTAATAATTTTGAGTATGGCCAACTTCCTGACCAAATATATATGGTCTCCTATAATGTCGAGGAGACACAACAGTCGACCAGCACTACATTTTTTCATAAGAAGCAAACACTACCTTAGACAAAACTATGGGAATGTTGTTGGTGGTACAATTTGGTTGGATGACTGCTACTTATGTTATGAAAACTATAGTTTCATCGGACATCTAGACATTGATGGACATTATGTGGCAAATGGAAATAATGTCTCGAGCCCTGCTATTTTTAATCAGGATCTTTACAGCCTATTTAGAAACTTATCAGTTGAAGCAACATTTAGATCTAATTTATATGCTTTTGGAACAACTACAGACTCTCGGTTTCAAAATACTTACGGTTTGGTCTAGTGCTAGAGAGATATCTGTAGTGACTAACCTGGTCCCCCTTCTTGATATTGAACCAGTGGATGGTCTTGCTCYAGTRTGGACAACAATGTARTATWTTAAGCAGTCAABACTTGRAKATGACAAYAGTGACTRTMGTAGACATTGGGAAGATTTCTCAGTGCAAGCGGTATGGTGCATGTTAACGCGTTGCTTGACAGGTCAAGAAATGTTATATTTCTTAAAAAGCCTAAGAATTTAGGGACGGGACAGAAAAGAACATTATCATTCAAATCCAAGAAAAGAAAAGATGTTGAGATTCCATATCAATGCCAGAATGGTGCCCGTCAGATGATTTTTAGCCAGATTGAGTTGTATTTAGTGCTAGAGTTTTCCTTTAGAATCGGGAGATAGTTTCCATTGAACGAAATCATCTTGAGCAATGATAATTCAAAGATAATTTTCTGATAGACAGAGGAATTTGGCCGAAGAGTTTATTGTTCTCAAGATAGAGCTACATGAGATGAAAGAGATTTTCGATGGTGGTCGTAATTGTTACCTTGATCTCCTAGAATCCATTGATTACAAGGACTTGGAGGAAAGAGAAGTTTCCCAAGGAGGGAGACATGGTTCCGTGCATGTACATGGTGTCATTTCTCGATTCATGGTTCCTTCAAATAGTCAGATGAAGGAACCAAGACATTGGTTTCATGAGGAAACTTCGATATGTCTTCTGAGACATTGGTTTCATGAGGAAACTTCAAATTGTCTTCTGAGACATTGGTTTCATGAGGGAACCTCGATATATCAAATATGGTTCAAGATGACATTCCTTTTTTTAGAGGGAGACAATTTATTCTATTGATCAAATTTGATCTCGTTGATCCTATAGCTCTAGTTAATGTTTCCAGAGATATTGCAGTAGGTCAAAAGAGACCTACATGGGCTCATCAGACTCTACAAGAGGCAGAAGGACATGCAGCTCCTCATGGTACCTTCCAAGAGAGCAAGAGACCTCAAAGATATCTGTGCTATGTCACAGTTATGAGACACAACATTGATTCACAACCTTCCTGTTACGAGGAGGCACCTAATCAAGCAGTATGGAAAGATGCCATGATGGAGGAGTATCAGCCCATCATGAAGAATGATGTGTGGGATATTGTTCTGAGACTCGAGTGTAAATTTGTAGTGACTTCCAAGTGGATACATACGATAAAACACACAATTGATGGGAGCATCGAGAAGCACAAAACGAGATTTGTTGCTAAAGGATTCTCTCAGGTGGAGGGAATAGATTATGAGGAGACATTTGCTCCTATTGTTCGATACACTTCTATCCGGACGATCATTTCCCTCGTAGCATCCATGGGTTGGAAACTACATCAGATGGATGTGAAGACAACCTTTCTCAATGGAGAAATTAAGGAAGAAATATACATCGAGTAGCCAGATGGTTTCGTCATACATGAGAAGGAGTCTCATGTGTTTAGGTTGAAGAAGGCCATGTGTGGACTCAAGCAGGCACCTCGAGCTTGGTATGCGAGGATTCATTGACACCTGATGAGTTTGGGCTTCAACAAAAGTGTTGTTGATCCCAACATGTACTACAAGATTGTTAACGGTGAGGCCTTGATTCTGGTCCTCTATGTTGATGATTTATTTATCACCGGTACAGAGAGCCTTATTATTGAATGCAAGTATGCGTTGGCATCTGAGTTTGAGATGAAGGACCTTGGTATGATGCAATACCTCTTGGGACTAGAGGTGTGGCAAAGAACTGATGAGATCTTCCTGAGTCATGGGAAGTACACAATTGAGATATTCAAGAAGTTTGAGATATTAAACTTGAAACCCGTGACTACACCAATGATGACGAATATGAAGAAACTAAGTGTGTCTTGTTTTGATTATGAAGAAATTGATCTGACTCTGTATAGACAGCTGATTGGATAACTGATGTATCTGGTTAACACCAGACCAAATAATTGTTATGCAGTGAGTGCACTTAGCCAGTTTATAAGTCAACTGAGATAGACACACTAGATTGTTGTGAAGCATGTGTTGAGATACTTGCGAGGCACAGTTCGACATGGTCTGAGATATACTTCCAGTATTGATATGATATGGCAGGAATATATTGACTCTGATTGGGGAGGGAGTGTAGTGGAAAGAAAGAACACCTTTAGGTGTTCCTTCACTTTGGTATCTTCCATGGTTTCTTGTTGTAGCAAGAAACGAACTTTTTTGCCTTTGAACATGTGTTGGATTCCACCATTATTCATTATGGTAACCAAAGTTGTGTGAATCTCTCTGATAATCCAATGTTTCATGACAAATTGAACCACATTGACATCAAGTACCATTTCATCTGAGACATGGTGCAGAGGAAGGAAGTATTGGTGCAATACCTTTCTACAAATGAGCAAGTTGTTGATGTTCTTATCAAATCGGGATGAAGTTTAAGTACTTCTGTGACAGAATTGGCGTGGCAGAGGATGCCTCCCTCGTTGAGAGGGAGTGTTGATGTTTGTAGCTTCCTGAGACATTCTCCAGATCGTACTCCTTTGTGACTGAGTTGATTTGATTTGTGATGACACTTATCCGAGAAGGGATAAGTGGGGAATTTATCCGAGAAGGGATAAGTGTGGTTGGGCTTATAACCCAACATCCCATGTGGAGAGCACATGAGGACATGTCAAGGCAGTTGACCCTTGACGTCATACACTATGGGAGTTGACCCTAGTGTTTCTAGAGGGTGTAGCCTCTAGAAGTCCACATGGAGTGCCATGTGTG
>JASDQU010359394.1:1220-11841 GCA_032191745.1 Picea mariana | reverse complement strand
GTTACATAAATTGTCAACCCAGGGAAGTCTGTTTATTTCAAAGGCAATCACACACTGTATATGCTCAATCTCAAAATAAATCTAGAGTTGTAGTAAAAGTACACTAATAACACCTTGCTTGAACAGACTGAAGTTCTACTTTGAATTATAGTAAAAGCAATCTATCTATTGTAGAGTTTTAAGATTCAAAAGGAAATAACTATCAGAAGAATCCTGGATTACATTAAGAGATAACAAACTAGGAAAAAGGAACTTTTCAGCACACTGCAAAAAAGATTAACTATTCTATAACAGATAACATGACCCTATTCCCCAAAGCAGGAATCTTCAGCACCTGTCTCTGACTATCACACTTTCATAACTCATCGAACAGAATCACCAATCAAAATGATTAACAATTACCGAAGACTAACTATTTTGTAACAGAGAGAAGGACTCTATTGCCCAAAGCAAGAATCTTCAGCACCTGTCTCTGATTATCACACTTTCATAAACTCGGAATTACCAATCAGAATGATTAACAATTACCTAGGAATGAATTGTATGAAAACAATGTAACAATCGGTGGAAACAGAGTTTTAACAAGGTATGAATAAAAACAACACTAACACACTACATGACTAATGGGTGAATCTTGTGAAGAAGGTGGGCCCTTTCCTTCTCACAAGATTCCCTAGAAATGAAAGAAACTAAGAAGAAATGCTCAGAATGATTTTTTATTCATCTGTCAAATGTGTCAAGTTACAATATCCAACGTGAACACGCTCCTTCTCTCTGATTCGTTTCTAGCTAAGCCTTTTGTAATTCCCCTCTAATGTTGATTTCTCTACTATTTAAAGAGAAGAATCCTCTTAATACAATTGATCATAAAATTACATGTGTACATACAAATCCTATTCTTAGTCTGATCTAATCTTCTATGCTGGAATAGGATATTCTGATCTTCCATAGCAAAATGTTGTTACAGTAGTTGGAATGGTGCTGACTTAAGGTGCAGCTATTGCAGCCGGTGTAACAACTTCTTTATTTATCTTTTCTTGTTATTGTTGTTGTAGAATACTATTTCAGCATCGCAAATCATGGACTGTTTCAGCAACGGGATTTGCGTTCTGTTGACTGTTTCAGCAACGTGGTCTTCAAGCAACAATAGTATGTTAACTGCAGTTCAAACTGTTTCAGCAACTATATATTTTTGATTAATGGCTAAGTATGAGAGTAATGTAAAATTACATGTAAAACAATCTAAACATATAGCAAAGAGAAGAAACATTATATACCTTTGAAAAAATAGGTTAAGGTGATAATGTAGGCATAAATATGAGTGGGAAAAGGATGTAATGATAGCAAAAAGTATGAGCAAAAAGGTACATTATAGGGTCCTAACAGTCATCTAATTTCTCCCATGTGAATCAAGTTCTCCATCTACTCTCTAAGAACCAACTTTTCCTCAAACAATCTAAATGTGCCTTTGGTGTCTCAGAAGTGGAATACCTGGATCATATTTTCGTCAAGGATGGTGTCTGAGTGGATCCTAAGAAAATCAAATCTATGCAAGATTGGGCTTGCCCTAAAAACATTCAGAGCTTGTGTGGTTTTCTGGGTTTAATGGGCTATTATAGGAAGTTTGTTCGGAATTATGGAAAGATTGAAACTCATTTCACTTCCCTCCTTAAAAAGAATGCTTTCACTTGGACTTCAACTATAGATCATGCCTTCTAAGCCTTAAAATATGCTGTGTGCTCCACCCCTGACCTAGCACTCCCAGACTTCACAAAGACATTCGTATTGGAATGTGATGCTTCCAGGAAAGGAATTGGAGTCGTCCTCATGCAAGATGGAAGGCCCTTGGCCTTCACTAGAAAACAACTTTTAGAGCGACATTTGGGACAATCCATTTATGAAAAGGAAATGTTAGCTATTATTCATGTTGTGGATCTCTGGCGTCCTTATTTATTGGGTCAATGATTCCAAATCAAAACTGATCATTAGAGTCTCAAGTATTTCCTAGAACAACAAATTTCATCCCTGTCGCAACAAAAATGGGTGACCAAGATATTTGGCTATGATTATGAGATCATTTACAAGAAGAGCAAGGAAAATGTAGTGGCTAGTGATCTTTCCCATAAATATGAAGAATATGAGTCCCTTTTATCCCTTTCCTTCATTATACCATATTGGCTCCAAGTTGTTCGTCAAGAATGGTTGTAAGACCCCAAAATTTCTAGCCTGCTCCACCAATTGAAAAACAATTCTTTAGTTTCTCTAGGGTACTCTTGGAATAATGAAGAGCTTCGCTACAAAGGTATTTTTTATTTATGCAAGCAATCCCAACTTAAATCCATATTGCTTTATGAACTTCATGCCTCACCCACAACCGGGCATTCAGGATTTACCAAAACCTATGAATGGGTCAAGTGTTCTTTTCTCTGGGAGGGTACGAAATAGGACGTCTGCACCTTTCTGGATGAATGTGAGGTATGTCAACGCAACAAGGGAGAAACTGTTAGATATCTAGGAACACTCCAACCGCTTTCATTTCCCCTACTATTTGGCAAGATATTTCTATGGAATTCATTGTAGGATTACCTAAATCGGGAAATAAGTCAATAATAATGGTGGTCATCGATCGTCTCTCCAAATATGCTCATTTTTTTTCTCTTCAACACCCATTCACAACCGCCACATTGGCTCAAATCTTCATGGATAATATCTTCAATCTTCATGGCATGCCTAATTCTATTTTCTCTGACAAAGACCCCAGTTTCACCAACAATTTTTGGCAAGAATTTTCCAATCTACATGGCACCCAATTGCATCTCAACACTACCTATCACCCCCATATCGGAAGTTTTCAACAAGTGTTTGGAAACATATTTGAGGTGTTTTGCATCTGAGTGGAAAAATAGGTGGGATCAATGGTTACCCCTAGTTAAATGGTGGTACAACACCTCTTACCATACAACTACTTGCATGACTCCTTTTGAAGCAGTCTATGTCCAAAAGCCTCCATTAGTTATCTCCTATATGATAGGGTCTCGAAGTTTCAAGAGGTTGACACAAATATTACAGTCCACCTATTCTTCATGACCTCAAATACAATTTGGTCATGGATAAGAATCACATGAAGCAACAAGTAGATCAAGGTCATTCTGAACACCATTTTGTTGAAGGGGACTAGGTATTTCTTCGACTACAACCTTATAAGTAGACTTCACTCAAAGCTCAACACTGTCAGAAACTTGCACCCAAATTTTATGGTCCTTATACAGTTCTCAAGTGCGTGGGATCAATGGCCTATTATTTAGCTCTACCCAGTCAGTCGAAGCTCCATCTTATTTTTTATGTTTCCTGCTTAAAGAAGGTGATTTGAACTAAGTGCCAAACTCAAACTAGTCTCACTGAGTTGGATAAAGAAGGTTCCATATGGTTGCAACCACAAGAAGTCTTGGCCTAGAGAGAACGTCGTCTCCGTCAGTGCACCATCTAGAAAGTGTTAGTCCAATGGAAAGATACCCCTCCAAAATATACCACCTGGGAGCCGACCACCATTCTACAACAATTCCCTCATCTGAATCCTCGAGGACACAATTTTTCTTCAAGGGGGAGGGCATATTAGGGATCTAACCTCCCTAACCCCTCACGTAGGTAGAATAATATTATTCCATGTAATAAAGGCCAATATTAATAAGGCCTAACAATAAGGAATAATAAGTCAAATGTAAGAATACCTAATAGAAGCTTCCGCTTCTAGAAGGATCTTCCTCTAGATTGTTCTTTTCGATAGATATATTTAGTATAAATAGAAGTATAGGATTTTAGAAATCTTATCTTGGATATTATTGTAATAGATCTCTGCTCTACTGGAGGTTTCCCCCTCGAAGAGGCAAGTGAACATTTCTATCAGTACTCAAAGTGCTCTTTCTGGTGTTATCCTGGTATCATTTTGTTATTGTTCTGGTTATATCATTGTTTCTCTGCCATTTCTAGATAAATGTTTATGTTCTGCATACTATTTTATATCTGGAATATTACAGAGGGATCACATTATTCTTTCTTGATAGGACCTTTGACGATTTCTGCATAACTCTTAGCCTTCTCTTCATTTTTCCTTTCTAGTAACCTGTAAAATTTCTCCTCAACTTTCTTTACTAGTGGTGTGGAGCTTCCTCTTTCTTCAACATTCTTGTTGATCTTGAAAACTTCAATATTCTCAAAATATTCTTCTTTCTTCATCATTTGGATCTTCATTACTTCTTTCGTTCTCTTTTCTTCTTCAAGGATATGATTTCTTCTTCAAGTCTTTTTTATTTTTGTTTAAATTCTACTTCAATCTTGTTTAAGTCCTCAGATATTTCCTTAAGGTGACTTGTCATAATTTCTTTTATTTTCTTAGCTTCCTCTCTTAGTGATATTATTTCGGCTTCCAAACATTTCTTCTCTTTCAAATGATCCTTGAGGGTTTCTTCAGTCACTTTGGATTCTTCCAGTTGAGCTTTTAGATTCATGATGATCTGCTGGGATTCTTCATAATTTTTGTTAGAATCTTGAGAATCCTCCTTTATCTTTATCAATTCTTCCTTGAGAAACTTGTTTTTTTTCATTTCTCTATTTAGCTCACTTAAAGAACTGATTAGTTCAACCTCAAAATTCACCATGCATTTTTCATAATCTTCTTCTTATGGATATGCTGAACATCTTTCTTCACTTTCTATCCTTGTATCTTCTTTATCCTGATCAACATGCTCTGGCTCTATGATAAGAGGATATTCCTTAGAATATATATTATGTAGCTTATCTCAAAGTTCTTTAGCTGATGCACATTCTCCTACTTTGACTTTTACCAAATCATGTAATCCATCCATGATGACATCCATTGCCTTTTTTGTTGTTTCTTTTTAATTCCTTCTTTGTTGTAGTCTTTGGTTTCTTTGAATTGATGTATTTTGTAACAACTCATTTCCAAAAACCAAATCCTTGTGCTCGTAAATATTATTTTATCCTTATATTCCAGAAGACATATTTCTAACCATTAAACACTGGAGTTCCATTATCTATGCACTCCATGATCTACCTTCCAGTGGTTAGACTGTCTCTAAAGGAACATGCTATGATACCAATTATTGGAATATTCACCAATACTAAGAGGGGGGTGAACCAATATTGATCACTTTTTACCATTTTTAATCAAAACAAGTAAACATTAACTTATAAACAATTCCATTCACTTATGATTGCATTTAACATATCATAAACATATAACCACGCATGCATAATACACACAAATTTATGTGGAAACCCAAATGGGAGAAAACCATGGAATGATTTCTTATATATTATAAGATTGCATTCATAGGAATCACCAACTTCCAAAATTCTCCAACACCAACTGAGAAGAGGCACCAACCCCTTGTTTACAGGCTCCAACATGAAGGAAGCTACAACTCCCTAGATTCTCCAGCTCCAACCCCCTGATTTACAACCTTCAACCTGGAGGAATCTCCAACTCCATGTATTCTCTATCTCCAACTGGAAGGAGGCTCCAACCCCCTAGTTTACAAGCACCAACATGAAAGAGAATTTAATATACTACCTTGCACCACCCTGCTGCCCTGAAATATAAATGGAGACTCAACCTGTCACTAATAATCAACCTGTCATTGGTAATCAACATGTCACTTATAATCAACCTGTCACTTTCATTGATAATCAACCTATCGTTGTCACTGATAATTGACCCGGCATTATCACTGATAATCAACCTGTCACTGATAATGTCACTGATATTGATACATCATCATCATCATCATCAAAACCATATCCATTCACATAAACCATATGCCAAGATCACCAAGAACATATCTAAAAAATTATTCCCAACATCACCAAGATATGCCTCAAACCATGTACCAAGAATGTGCCAAAATCTGCATCAAACATGTTCCATAACATCCATGATAAACCATAAACCATGTACCAAATATATACCTCAAATCATATTCCCAATATCACCAACATATATCTCTAGCCATGTGCCAAAGACTCTCCAAGATATGCCTCAAGAATATACCATAACATCAATATATAAACCTCAAAAAAACATTTAAAGAGATAGATTTAATCATGTAACAACCTGGTGCATAAGATCTCTTCTCATCATACCTTCCTTAGCTTCAACATCATCAAATTGGGTCCACTTAGAAACTGGGTCCACATAGAAACTGGGTCCACTTAGAAACTGGGTCCATATAGACACACATTGTCACTGTCACTACTTCTATCACTATATTTGATACATCATAATAGGTCCACATAGAAATTGGGTCCACATAAATATTCCTCCAAGTTTTACATCTTTATTCATCATTGAAAAGAAGATATAGCAAAAATGGCAGATCTTCCTGAATTATGACCTATTCTGGAGAGTGAACTTGTACAAAATTCCACATGCTCAATATTTTACAACTAATTTTGAAACTCACATACATAATACTAAAGACTATAATTTTTCCAATGCAATTGGTCTCACAAAATTTGGATCCTCTATGAAGAATTTATGACTATTTTACCCAAAACACCTGTTTGAGACTAGTTATAGGACTAGTAAAAAATTGTATCTTCCATAGAGTGTGTCTCCAAAAGTACAATGACCCAGAAGATGAAATGTTTACCACATGTACCTTGATATGTATTCTCAACATCCTCCAAGTTTTTCTATTTGAATTATTCCATAAAAAACGTTATAGAAAAAATGGTAAGATGACCTTTAAATAACATATCTTAGAACACACGATCACAAGATTTCATCCTCCCTTGGATTTTTGCCCTTCTTCACTTCATATTCCCTCTGAAATTCACCTCATATAATCTCCTTGGTTACCTCAGACAAAAAAAAAAAAAACTTGATTTTATTTAACAAATGAACTCCTATGTTCCTTATACTAGATATGGAACCCTCTTTTTAGGGCCGACTTGACCCAAATAAAATTCAATTCAATTTTTTATGATTATTCCATTGGGGTCGACTTTACCAACAATATGCTATATATTTATTTTTATATTCATTGCAATGGGGCTGACTTGTAACTTCTTGTTTGCAACACTTTTTAGGGGCTCACTTGTAACTTTTTGTCCTTATATCCAAGGATTCTTCATTTTATTTCGGGGTTTCATCTTTAAGAGGGCATAAATTCTCAACTGTGAGGAACCATGTGGTGTACCACCTATAGTTGGAAATGAAATGAAGAGGAATATCATTCTATGAGGGTTGTGCATACATTTATAATTTCCTTCACACTCGTTTTCTTCAAACAACTTTGGGATTCATGACCACACCTATGGGGATTTTTAACCACTTAACCATGTTTCCAGGTATTCTTGTAGAATTCTTCAAAGCATCTTCCCATGAGGGCCATGGTTAGATATATTCCATAAGGGGACCACTTTGGAGACTTCTCCAAATACACCCATCTCTTGGACTTCTTCTAGGGTTGACATCAATGACAACCAACTTTCCAACATATTGTTTTCTTGTGGTTGATGAATGTTTGAAAGAGTAAAAATATTTTATTATAACAATTTAACCCCCCCTCTCAGTATACATGTGCGCTGAACAATTGGTATTAGAGAGAATTCCTTCGAAAACAGTCTTACCACTGGAAGGCAGATCTCGAGAGCACACATGGCCAGTCAAGAGGGTTTCTCCACAAATAAGGCTCCATTGTTTGATGGAACAAACTATTCCTTTTGGAGCATAAGGATGCAAACCTATTTAATGTCTCTTGGTTTTGATATTAGGAAATATTTCATGAATGTTTATAAATCTCCAACATCTCCACCAACGGATCAGGATGGAGAGAAGGCTAGTGAAAATAATGAAAATCCATGAATGCCATCTTGTGTCATCTATTAAAATCAAAGTTTGTCAAGGTAATGCATTATGAATCGAAAAAGGAAATTTGAGACAAACTTAAAAACATCTACGAATTAGGAAATGACAAGGTTAATAGGGAAAATATCCAAACTCATAGAAGGAAATTTGAGATTTCGAAAATGAAAGGAAAAGAAAATGTTGCATCCTATCTCCTTCATGTTGAAAAAATTGTCAACACCATCAGAGGACTCGGTGAAGAGGTTGAAGAACCGATGATTGTACAAAAGGTGTTAAGATCACTCCCCTTAATATTTGATGCCATTGAAGAAATGAAGGATATTGATTCATTAATAATGAATGAATTGCATGGTATTCTTGTGACATATGAAATGAGGACCGAGAAAGAAAACCCATCAAAGAAAGAATAATCCTTCAAAGCCTCAAAGAAGACAAAGAACAGAGGACATGAATCAATAAATATCTTTGACAATGAATCCGATGCAGAGGAAGCACATTTTGTGAGAAAAATAAAAAAGGGATCTGGAAAATACAAAGGTAAGCTACCCTTTCATTGCTTTAATTGTGGAATAGTAGGACATTTTTCTGCTAAGTGTCCATATGCAAAGGATGAAAGTAGTGACGATGAAGAAGACCAGAACATAAAAAAAGGGAGCAAACATAATCAAAACAAAAAGAACTACAAATAGGACAAGCATGAAAATAAGAAGAAATCTTATAAGAAGAAGAAGAGTCTCTATTCAAAAGGTGTTAGTGACTCATCCAAAGAAAGAAGTGAAATCAGTTTCGATAGAGATAGAGAAGAAACTCTCTTTATGGAAATCAAAACAAAGATTGATGAAGACAAAGGGAAATAAATGATGGATTCAGAAAAAAGAGAAAAATTACAAAATAAATGGGAAAGTGTGTAGTATACCTAGGGAGGTAATATGGGGTACCTAGGGAGGTACCCAATGGGAATGTAGTTATGTGTTATTAGTGGAAGTCATTTAATATATGGGAATGTGGTCATTCAATGTAAGGTGGACTAGGTCCACTAAATTAATAAAGGCCCACTATGGTAGTTGGATGTAATAAATGTGAGAAGGCTCTCTATAAGGTTCCTAGGAGATAGGGAGAACTATATAAAGAAGTGTAGACAAAGTAATGAAACATAGTGAATAATATTGTGACTGTACAAACAAGGATTGCTTGAGGAGTTTTATCCTTCCATAAGGATTAATATATGGTGTTACCCTACCTCAAGAGTTTTCTTTATTTCTTGTGTTCATTTTAGGGTGAATGGTTTATGGTTTTTTCTTGGTATTATTGAATTATATTTCCAGATCTGGTATAGGTATTTAACAATTGGTATCAGAGAACTTTCCTTGGTAGACATTGTGGGCAAATATTTTTTTATTTTTGTAGATTTTTTTTTCGGAGAAGAAAAAAGAGGACCGTGAAATTACAGAAAATTTCGATATATTTATGTGAAAACTTTGTAGAAATAGGTTGTATATATGATTTCCTCTCAAAAAAATACCCAAGTTGAAAAAAAAAATCGTCCGAAATGGAGTCCGGGAAGTCAAGATATTGAAGTTTTAAAATCTGCAATTTTTCAGGGTTTTTTCTACAGACGGTGGCGCGATTTTTTTCTTATTTCTGTAGCATCTAGAGGCCAAATTTTCCAAAAAAAATTACAAGTTTGAGTTCCTCTCACAATTTCACCCAATTTCAAAAAACAAATCAGCTGAAACAGAGTCCGGGAAGTGAAGTTATGAGCATTTTAAATTCAACAGTTTTTCAGGGTTTTTCCGGAAAACGCCACGATTTTCTGCAGTAAGTTATTTTTCTATTTTTTGGGTTTTTTCATGATGGCTGTGGGACCGAAGAGTTCATAGGGTGATGATATGACTATTTCCTCTCAAACCCTCAAGGGAATTCTTGAAGCATTCAAATCCAAATTGTATGACACATTGGATGATAGATTGCATGACCTTGCAAATGACCTCAATGATAGTTTTCGTAGTATTCAATATTCATTGAATAACATGAAGTAGATATTTCTTATGGAGGACATCAGGGATGAATATAATCAAGAAATATATTCTTGGTATGATTTTGAGGCCGATTGTGATGATTGGTATATGGTTAGTTGTCATTTCTGGGATGACAACCACTTTCATATTTTATTTGATGACTCTAATCCACCTTCTATAGAGAGCATCAATGTGATAAATTGAGAGCCAATGATTATTACCAGTGTCCATCCTACATATTCTATAGTGGTATTATTCCTTCCAGATTTTTCTACGACCCTTTTCCACTGTGGATGGATTTTCTTATTTGGATCCACATGATAAGTGTCGGTCTTTGAAGCATCATTTTGAGTTGGTTATTGGGTTCCAAAATCTTCCACGACGAGTTCACATGAGCACTTGGACATGGGACCCAGGTTTACAATGGTGGTTGGACTACTTCAGCATGGTGGCTTTCTTTTCTACATGGGACCTTGGTTCTCCAGTCTTCTTCAACATTATGGTCCACAATTATCCATGGGACCCTGGTATATGGTTGTACATCAAGCATTGAGGACAACACTTTCATAAGAGGGATGGAATGTAAGGTAGCTAGAGAGGTAGTGGGGGGGCCCAAAGGGCCCATAGTGATAATAGTGGAGGTCATTCAATGTAAGGTGGACTAGGTCCACTATATTATTAAATAAGGCCCACTATGGTAGTTATATATAATAAA
>JASDQU010359393.1:0-10537 GCA_032191745.1 Picea mariana | reverse complement strand
ACGTTGTCAGCTTCATCTTTCAATAAAAAATTTAACAGAATGCCTCCAGGATATTTCCAATACAAATTTCCTTCTAGAATACAGAATTTTAAGGCTTTCAACTTTAAAAATCTAGCTTTAGTCTTAGTCAAACTAGGGGGAGCTTGTAAATTTTGCAAAACGAATATAAGGTCTGCATACCATGGAGAGTTGAGAAATACCTCTCTCATGCTTGGAGTCGCCATCTCGCCCTATTCATCTGCTACAGCTAAAAAATTAATGTCAAGAGCATGGAAGTTTGATTCAGCCATTAATTTTGCTAGGCCTTGACCCTTGATTAGTTTTGTAGGCTTAATCTCTATATCGTATTCTAAAATGACAGAAATCCATTTTCCCCTTCTTCCATCCGGATTGTCCTGTGTCAAAATGTCTTTTACTACCGCATTTGGAACATAAGCTATGGTGTGGGAATGGAGAATGTAGACCCTAAAATATTTTATAGCTTTCACCAAGGCAAAAGCTTGTTTCTCCATTATCTTGTAATTCAGAGCAGCATCTCTCAATGCTTTACTGAAGAAAGCTATGGGTTGTTCATAACCTTCACTGTTCTTTTGTAGTAATACCACTACTATAGTATGTTCGGAAGAGAAAGAAAAAAGATAGAAATCCTTAGTAAAATCAGGACTGATTAAGACAGGGGCCTCTGTGAGTGCTCGTTTGACTTGTTCGAAAGACTGTCTGGACTCAGAGTCCCATTTTATTTTTACATCCTTTTTTAGCATATTTGTAATGTTTCTAAGGAGCTCAGCCAGATTGGGAATGAATCTTCATAGAAAGTTTATTCTCCCGATAAAAGACTACAGTTCTTTGAGGTTTCTTGGGTGTTCTAATTTTTGTATGGCCTCGATTCTACTGGGGTCTATTTTGATTCCATCCTTGGAGATGATGTGTCCTAGAAGTTTCCCTTCCTCTAGGATGAAAAGGCTCTTCTTAGGATTTAACGAAATCCCAAACCTTCTACATTTCTCGAAGACTCGTCTAAGGTGTCGCAGGTTCTCATCATCAGATTGGGAAAACACAGTTACATCATCTAAATAGACGAGCATAAACTTACCCGATTCTTCCACAAAGGCGATATCCATCTCTCTCTGGAATGTGGCCTATGCGTTCATCAGACCAAAAGGAATTTTCACATACATGAAAGTGCCCCATCGTGTGGTGAAGGCAGTTTTGTCTTGGTCATCTGGGTGGACGAGGACCTAATTGTAACCTGAGAAACCGTCCAGCAAAGATATTCGACTGGATCCAACTACCCTTTGAAGGATGTGATCCATTTTCGGCAAGGGGTAATTATCCTTCAGGGAGACATTATTTAGATTTTGGAAATCTATGCAGAGTCTGATTTCCCCAGATTTCTTACGTGTAGGGACTAAATTAGAGACCCATTTGGAAAAACGCAAAGGGACTATGATTTTGGCATCATACATTTTTTTAATCTCTTTTTCTATTAGAGGGAGCAACTTGGGATTTATCCTCCTAAGTTTCTGCCCGAACGGTTTTTGGTCTTCTTTTATGGGAATCCTATGTTGTATGATGCTGCTATCATAAGCTTTCAAGTCCTCATAGCCCCATGCAAAGACATCCGAATATTCTTTGAACAACTCAATGTATTTGAGTTTTTTCTCAGGGGGTAATGATTTGGACAGTTTGACCATCCTAGGTTTCTCTTCAGTCCCTATATTACAGTCTTCTACCTCTTGTTCATTGGCTTTGATTTTCGATTTTTTGGCTATGTTGTTAAAATCAAACAAGTCCTCTAAAGGAACTAGACCCCTAGGCAAAACATTGCTTTTCAAATGTAAAACATCGGCCTCCATCTCATCATCGCCTAATTCTCCTAAATCTATGCTATTTACACTATCAATTTCAAAATCAGATCTATTTACATTTTCATCTTCATTCTCTAAATCTATATTTGTACATTCAAAATCATTTTTGCACTGCAGAAAGTCTTCGATTTGATTATCATTACCAAACACTTTCCAGTACCTGATATTGTCGGGAACAGTTGGTCTGCATTTGACTTTCATAGTGTATGGGCGAGTCAAGCAGAAAGGAATCTTACATGTGGTTGCTGAGGTAGCCAATCCGTCCACCAGAATGTTTTGTCCCCTCGGCATTACCTGCAAGTAAACTTCAATGAAACATCTAAGGGCATCAAGAACCTCATTCCTATAAGCTCTAAGACGTGGGTGTTTCATAGCATACTCACCTTTGATTTTCTTTATTATCAACTCAGAGTCACCTCTTACCATAATCTGTTTAGCACCAACTCTTTTCAAAAGCTTCAGACCGAGCATCAAGGCTTCATACTCGACAACATTGTTAGTGCATTGGAAATTTAATTTGTAAGAATGGTTTTCTGAATACCTGTTTCTGTGATTATGCAGCCAGACTCCTGCTCCAGCTCCTTCTTTGCTTATTGCCCCATCAAAATCCATGCTCCAGAAATCTGCGGGTAACTCTTCAGCTATCACGTTCTTCATCCTTGCTACCTCAATGATTTCTTGGCCTTCATCCTGACTAGATGTATCTTCTGCCAGCTGAGTGTCTTGGTCTCCCATCTCACCATCGTTGTACAAGATAAAAGAATCTAATTCAGAATGCGCGTAGTAAAGAGGATAGTTGTGTGGATTTTCTTGGCTACTGACCATGTACTTCATCAATGTTTCTCTATATAGTCTTCTTTGTTGCCCGAAAACTGGGATAGTGGCATAAGACATATCTAGTTGTAGGGTACCTCTCAACTTAGCCCCCCAAGACCGGGAAAGCAACTTTCCATACTTCGGAGGGATGTCTACAACTACCACATCCATGACCATGTTCTTTGCAGGAATCTGAACCAGGGTGATACATAGGTCCTTAATCAAACCAATACANAATGAGTGTAAATCCTTATAAGGTCTGGTGACCTCCAGTCCCAGTTTCTCCATTACTGCTTTAGGCATCAGATTGTGAGAAGCACCCGAATCCAGCATAGTGTTATGCAAGATCAGGGCATGTATGTTTAGACTGATGTAAAAAGGAGCAACATCACCAGTATTATCTCGACCATCTACTTCAGGTCCGAAAACAAGTTCGGGTTGATCATCAGTAAGGTTCACAGTGTCAGAATGATTTGCTGATCCAATGGTTAAGGCCTTCGTGCCTATGTCAGGTTCAATGGTCAGTGCTTTAATCACTTGTGAATGATAAACGTCTTTGTTCATCAACTCAGAAAGTGGTATGGGAATTTTTACTTTGGCCAATTCCCCCTCAAGGTTGAAAGGTGTAGGAGCTCTGCCTTGGCTCATCAATTCTGGTTTTTCCACCATATTCTTCTGTCCAGAAGTACTAGGTAGATTAATAGGTGAAATGTCGGGCTGTGACGGCCTTTTCAGAATAGTAAGGTTTTTCTTCACGGGAGCTTCGACAGTGCTCTTCTCAGGAATCTTCTCGGCAGCTGGCTCAGAGGCCTTCTTAGTTTCGACTACCTTCTTCGTTTCAATCGTCTTTTTTGGGGAACTCCCTTCTGTCTTTTTACTCCGCAGATTGTACTACCGGTGTACCTCCAGAATGGCATTTTCGAATGCCTGTTGTTCTGCATCTTCAACTTCTTCAATTACTTTTGTTTGATTGAGAAGAAAAAGTTCTTTCACTTCTTGGGTAAGGAAAATAGGTTCATTATCGTGAATTCCCATGAGATTTATGTGAGTATCCTCCAATTCCTCAATCACTTCCTCTCCTTCATCGGCATAATTTTCTTGTAGGGGAGGTCTGATCTGCTGATCTACACCCCTCTACTCTCTTTGATCCCTAGGATCTCTCTGTATGAGTTGGGGAGGGTTTCTCCTAAAGTTAGGGTTCTGAACCTGAGGATCTGGTGGGGGTTTGATTTCAGTTGGGATTGCATTGTACAGGTTATTGAAACGAGTATAGTAATCTTGCACTGTCTCACCTTGATTTCTTCTGATATTTTCGTATTCTGATAAAATTTGCAGAGGGTTTTTCTTTACCTCCCATCTGTCTAGAAAACTCCTTTGTAATGCGGTAAGGTCAAGGACTGAGGTGGCATGAAACCCTTTGTACCATTTTTTAACGTCCCCTGTCAAAATTTGGGCAAACAATCTCATATGAACGTCATCATCATCTACTTCATGCAGATCATAATAATCATTCATTTTATCTACGTGTTGTTGTGCACTCAAAGGTCCTGTTGCATCGAACTGTGGAAGTCTCATTTGATAGTATTGGGGCATGGCATGTAGAGGCACAACCAACACCAAGGGAGCATATCGAGCTGCCGTGATGGGTGGAGGAGGTGGGATGACAACCTGGATTATCGGCGAGGTAGCGACTGAAGACGAGGAGGAGGAGGGACTGGATAGCACTGAGGGAGTGTTTGTGGTTTAGTCGTGGGAGACAGAACTTCGGGGGTTTGGGGTTGTAAGACGGATGGGTCAAAAATGATTCCAGTCACAAAACTATCGAACCGTGTTCTCACTAGGCTTTGTTGGGAAAAGCTGTTAAAGTCATGGTTTTGCAAGGTAATGGGTTTCCCTGAAAAGGAAAGGGACTTATGAAGGGGAATATGACTCACTGAGCCTTCAGCTAAGGTCTTTTTCCTGAGAAACTGTTCTGGGTCATTTGTGACTATTGTAGGTTCTGGGTCTGGAGGAGATCGAGTATAAACTTTCTTAGGAGCCAGATTTCTTTTTGATTTTTTATATATATACTTTTTAGTTTTGTGATTCCGAAAATAATATGTACAAAGTTTGATCAACCTCTAAACATTACTTTCTTCTCAAATTTTCAATATTCTAGGAACAAACTTTCTTTTTAGGGAAAAGAAAATGTGAAATTATAAATTTTTAGTTCTTTCCCCAGTCGAGTCGCCACTATGTTAGCACTCTGTAAATTTCCTAGAGGTTGACAGCAGAAGAAATCTACTAAGGTAACTTTATCCAAACACTTTTGAAGCTGGGATCTAGCCCTTCCAACTTCAGAGAGGGATCTCTCTATATGATTTAGCTATGTTTCCAATTTTAAATATTAGGCTAGGTAAAGAAATAGGTTGGTTTTGTTGTCAAAGTGTTTTTTGAATTGGTTGAGATAGTCTACACATCCATTGGGCTATGGGGTCTGTGTTTTAATAAAATATGAAATCCAAACCAGAAACGCAAAGGAAAACTTTCACAGGGTGAGATAATATAATCACTGGATTCTTTAATAGCATAAATGATGAATAGCAGAAAAGATGAGAAAGATAATTTCAACAAAGAAGCGGTTAAGAATTTATTTATTGAAAACACCAGAAGATAAAACACTAAAATATTTCGAGTCAGAAGCAGGGTATACAAGATAAATCCTGCAACATTCATTACTCTTAAAGATTAGATTCAGAAAACAGTATGATAAAAAAGCGAGAATAACATTCAACTTAGAGAGAAAAACATCATCAGTGAATACATGCAAGAATCCTGTAAAAGTGCCTCATTTTTATTAATGGAAGATCTCTTCAAAAATATTACAGTCTGATAGCGTCAGGGTGTGAAGATCAAACCCCCTCAATACTTCGAAGGGTGAAGTATTTATAACTCAAATTACAAACGTTCTTATCATAAATTACCAGGACGTGCTAAATCTATTTTTAGCCCAACTAATTTAACAAATTTCCTAAATCTAGGAACTGCTTGATGACATGGTGTAACTGTACGCTGATTTCTGGGTGGGCCGTTGATGAAGCCTCTGCACGACTTCATCTGACTGGATAGCTGACTGGACCTAGACAACTCATATGCTAATCGATCAGATCACAGAGTTCCTTCCATCTAAGGTGATTGGGCACGTTGACTTTGAGCAGCCTTCTATACACTTCGTCCATCTCTATGTACTTGGCGAATGTGGGCTTGGTGAGGAAGATGTATCGAATCTCGTGTTGGATGCTAATGTCCCACTGAAGGGCATCCAGAAATGCCTTGCCGGTGACGCTCCCTTGAATCCCTGCAAACTTTGAACTGTCCTTAGAAACATCAGCCAATCTCTTCTTGTAATCTGGGAGTTTCATCAGTTTCTCATTAATTACCTTCAGACCAGGTAGACCTTTCTTCTGGAGAGCCTCAATCTTACTGAAGAACATTTGTACCCTCTGGTCCATCACCTGAACCATTTCTTCCAGTTGAAGCATTAGTCCTCTCTTGGTCAAAACTCTTTTGACCTCAAGGACGGTCTCTGTTCTGTCTTTAATCTTCAGATCTTCCATCACTTCCCCGGTCTTAGAATTGAGGAACTTGATGATCTCGTTTGCCTGTGTTGGCATGTCTCCCAATTCTACTCTGATCTTCTCAATGGCCTGTTTGCTCCTCTGGACCAATTCGTTCTGCTCAAACATGATCTAGATCATGGGCCATATCTCATTCATGGACTTTGTGATGTCTGTCCATACACTCTCTTTAACCTCAGCCATTGTCTTTCCTGCCACTGTTTGCTTTCGGAGCTGTTGTAGCTCCTGCTTGAGCTACTCTGTTACTTGCTTTTCCTTGGAGAGGCTAGTCTGGAAGGAAGATTTGAGTTCTTGAAGGTTCTCAATCTCCTTTTTAAGCCTGCTGATCTCTGTTTCTTGCAGGTTCATTTTTTCCATGGAATCATCCAAATCGGTTGTCTTCTCCTGGGATGTCAATGGAGTCATGGATGGGACTACTGTCATTGATGTTGTACTCACTCCCAAAATCAGAATGTCACTCAATGGAATGAATTCCATTGGCTTCAGCTACTCCTTCTCTTTTAATAGTTTCTCCATCTCAGCTTCCATTTCTCTGAGCTATGAATTCAGCTCCATGAGCAGCTTGAGCATTTCATCCTTCTTTCCTTCTTTCTTTGCTATCTCCTCCACCTGCGAATCCTCTGTGGGTGGGAGTTTCAGTTGCTTCCTCAAGGATGCTATGTCAGCATTTTGTTCTTTATCATTTCCTCGGCTTCTTTCATGTTTGAAGGATCATAGCTGATCTTGAGGACCAGCTCCTCCAAATTTTTAATCCTATTGTCCTTTGCAAAGGACGATATCTTCTCCAGCTTGAGTTGTGTTTGAACATTGTTCAGGGACACCTGCAATTTGGATGCTGAAGTGGAAGCATGAGCCAACGTATAGAACACCATTTCCCCTGTCTTCTTGTGCATATCGATCTGATCAGCTAGGTGCACGTCCTTCGTCTGAAATTCGAAGGTGGCCCTCTTGTAGTCAGTGATCACCTTTGGATATGAAACCTGTGTCGAATGCAAATGGCAACCTATGTTGCGTTGTTGACGTCTGCTTCCAGAACTGGGTGCAAGTACTGGTGGTCAGGGTCTGGTTCCTTTTCTTGATCAGCTCATACTTTTCAAAAATGATCAACTTGGGCCCAGTCTTGCCTGGTTGAGTGCTCAATGGGAAGTTTGTGGATTTCTTCGGTAATGCTGGGGTAATGTTCTTATAGAGGCTCGAACCGAAGGGTGGAATAACATACTTGGTCACTGTGGTAGGCGGGGCTTCTTTTTCCCCGGTTGGGACAGGGACTGATGAAGTCTTAGGCCTCTTGGTATGTAGCTGGAATTCCTCAGAAGATACCTCAGTAACAGGCAGAGATAAATCCTTCCTCGGCCTCTTCTCTTTAGGGACCTGTGGAGTGGTCGTTTGTGACACAGTGGCTGGGGGATCCTGCTGCTCTACTTCGATCAATGTGTTAGGCTCCCAGGCTATCTGATTTGTGAACTTCTCAACTTTGGGCCTGGGCACATGAACATATGGGATGTTTTTGTTCTTCACCTACATTTCTGAGATGATCCCACATGGATCATAATTCCATGGGAAACTCATGAATAATTTCATCTCCCTTAGCATCCTGTCTGCTTCTTCCCCAGAACCACGATTGTTGCAGATGAAGGAGCCAATCTACCCCTTGATTATAAGCTGTTTTTTTTTCTTCAATGATACAAAATGGATATCATCTGAATTTATAATCTGCCTTATATATTCTAATGCGAAAATTCTGATAGGCAGGTACTTGGGCAGCTTATACGGTGCCAACTTGCACCCTTATACTCTGATCTCGGTATGATTTTGATACAGGTAACAATTCCCGGTCTTTGTGTTATCAGAGAGATGTAGGATCCTCTGAGCTTTGTCATTTATCCGAGGCTCGGGCCTGCAACCTAGCATGCTTACCACAGGGTGGTACAATTGGTCGATGAACTCTTTGAAACTGAAATCAGTGGAGTTGTGCTTGAGAAAGGAGGTGCACGTTGTGACTGCCTGTGGTCTACCATCTCCATCCATCTTCTGCATGGAAAAACCAAATTCGTCCGCTTGGAAGAAGACAAACAAGTATTCTAGTATCGATGAATATATAAACATGCCTTTAGTGCCGAAATTCATGAATTATTTGTGAATATTGTCTGCCAAGAAGGTGCTGAAATCAAACTGGGTGGTGGGATTTTCATCTGTAGAGAAGACGGATGAAAAACCCAGAATGGGTTCATCTACCCACTGGTCATAATAGTATCCTAACAAAGCACAAAGGGAGGAGATGACCTGGTTTCCCTTAGTTGAGAACATGGAGAACGGGTAAGGAGGGTTTGTGGAGGGAAATTGAGCGGATGAGGGAAGGAAGAGCTTGAACATTTGAGCTCTTTGGGGGAAGGTCATTTTCTGGTATAATTCGATGAGAATTTCCATGTTGAAGGGGGACGTAGAGTCGGCTCGGGGAATTTGCATCATCCGGTCTATGGATTCATGTGTGATGAGGAACAAGATCTCTATGGATGAGGAGATGAAAGCTCTTTTCTCAGGGATATAATGGGCTTGACACTTGAGAGCAAACTCAGGAAAATGGTGGATCTGAGGGAAGAGGTGGAGGGGTAAATTGGACTCCCAGAGTCCAATTTCATCACTCTAGTCTAGGAAGACTTACCTAAGCCATGAGTGGAGGTCTGAGAAATCAAACTCGCATTTGGTATCTACGATTAACCGGTATTTTTTGACCAGTGGGATCCTGTCCAGGTCGACAAGAGGCGGGAGAAACAGATTCTCCTCTCCTTCCGCTTGTTTGGACTTTGGCGCCATTTCTGCAACAGTACCTGCAATAAACAAAATGTTAGTGGGGGTGACTGACTGTGGATGAGGGAAATAGAATGTAACAGATGAGTAAGCGGTGAATTTCTCTAGTGCGATGGGTGAATAGAGAAAGTAAGGGAAATAACGATAGTTTTATTTAAACTGGGGTCGGTTGGGCATGGGAGACAGGTCATCTGGATAACGGATAGGTTATCTAGTAACAAATGGCCAACGGATCACTTTGAGGGTGAGATGGCGGGTGAATGTGACTGAGTTTTATGAACAGGTGACGTGGTGGCTATCGATTGGAGGTAAGAGTCATAATAAGGGTCTTGCTACGAGCGAATAGGGGGAAGGATTGACAACAGTTATGGGACGTGACCAGTTCGGGAAAGGTGGAAGGTGACGTCGAGAGGTGACTAAGGTCTATTAGATAGCAAATGGTGACGGGACTCGGGGCAAATAGATTGATGCCACATATAACAAGGGACCCGCCAGAGGAAGGAAACCATTCCAAAACCCCCCCTCGGTTAAAAGTAGATCATCCGGGGGGGTCTGAAATCCATTTTGGACCGTTGATCTGCACGCCTATTTCCTGGCCGCAGATCTTTGCGCGCCTTTTATCAGTCATTTCGGACCCGCCCCTTCTATTAAAGGCAGAATGGACAGGGGGGTCCGAAATCCAATATTGATCGTTGATTTGAGCGCTCGATCTTGAGCCGTCCAGATGAGTGCGAGTCTTATCATCGATTCCGGACCCCCCCTGGTTAAAAGCAGAACGGTCGGGGGGGTCCAGAATGATCTATCCACCATAGATTTGGGCACCATGATCAGGACCGTTGATATGTGCAGGGAGCATAAGTGGGGGGCGGAAAACACATGCACCGGGGAAAAACTTAGGATAAATGCATTTTATGGGTTTTACCCCAAACTTTTCAAGTAGACACCACCATGGGGCTGGACCAAACGATCTTCTAAGCATATGAAACATGGTGCAACATTTACATCAAGCTGGTTTTATTGAAATGAAACAATAAAGCAACTAGCCTATATACTAACCTATCTTCCTATGACAATTAACCCAGATTAGACTGTTGGGTTAAGAATTTACTCTACCCTGGGGCTATATGACCAAGATTAGACAGTCTGGCCAGATTTGTTCACTAATCTAACCTAGACACTTTGGCTAAGATTAAACTATTTATCCAAATTCATTCACTACCCTATCAACATCAAATTTAAAAAGAACTTGGCCATGCTTGAAAGGTATGGACCAAGTTAATATTATTGCATGGGGCTTTTATTGCAAATCTTTTATCCCCTCATTTCTTTTTCTTTTTCTTTCTTTTCTTTTCTTTTTCTTTTATCTTTTTCAAATGAATGAAAAATCATTTTTCAACAAAAACACTAGAGACAGATAATATCCCAGTC
>JASDQU010359392.1:0-11837 GCA_032191745.1 Picea mariana | reverse complement strand
CATCGCAATTCGCGGTCTGTTTTAGCCACGTGAATTGCTCTCTTGACTGTGTCGGCCTTGACTGCTAACTGTCACAACTCGTGTCTCAGCATCGTGGCGGTCTCTTCTATTTTTCAGCGTCTGCACTTCTGAAATGAGTAACAGCTCCGTGTTTCGGCATCTGCATCCTCGAGCTATATAGTTGCTCCGTGTTTCATCATATGTGTCCTTGGACTATGTAGCAGCTTCCGTGTTTCGACATATGCAGCTTCGGACTGTGTAGCAGCTCCCGTGTTTTGGCATATGTTCAACATCGACTTTGGACAGTTCTGTGTTTCAGCACCGGCCTTCAATGCTAATCTGCAGTTATGGACACTTATTCACTTCTAATCAATGGTTAAGTACGAGAGTGATGTAAAATATCATGCAAAACAGATTAAGCATATAGTGATGAGAAAGGACGTTGTATACCTTTGAGATGATCGGACAAAGTGGTATTATGAATCTAAATACAAGTGATGAAGGGTATAATAATGGCAAAAAGTGTAGGCAAAAAGGTGCATAGTGTGGTCCTAACATCTATTAGCTATGGCTCTCTTCTTATTATTCATCTTATATTGGTAGGGTACTCCACTACGCATATTTCCAACTGTTTCCATTATATTTTTTATCCGATCTTCCTCCATCATGGTTAGGTCCATGGAAGTCTCCTTATTTCCCTTATTCATGTCTTCCCCCATTTCTCCACCTCAGGTAAGTGCTTCCCCCTTTCCCCCATGCACTTAGGGAAGCTTAGTTGTTTGATTACATAGTCATCACACCCTTGTTATACAATAAAATATTGATTGAAGTGTACAACAATTTGATATAACTTCAGCTAGGTCCTTTTAGAAAGTCTTTCTCTTCTTTGTTGTAAGACTTGGCGATATCTACTGCAAATTTTGTGATAAACCCTGCAACAATACTGTCTAACCAAAAATCTACTGCACATGTGAATTTTTTAATAACTTGTTGTAACTGCACGATATCCATAGGATTCCACCTGAGTTGTCTAATTCTATTTTAAGGGTGGTTTTATTTCAACATCAATAGCCACTCATATAACAAATGTGGGAAATCACAGAAAAATACCACATGCAAGTCGTGAAACACCTACTTGTCCAGATATTTGCACGATGTTAACTTAGGGTTTATGTTATCTTTTTGTGCAAACTCAAGCTCATTTTTTTTCAACCACCTTTTGATCTCTGCCTTCACTGGTTTCCATGGTCTCAAAATTCCCTTTTATACCTTCATTCTCCACATTCTTCTTTTAGGGATCCAATTCACGCAATCCCATGCAGTTCCAACTGACAATGAAACTATTTTTTGGATATTATTCTCCTTTTTTTCTACTTCTTAATCATACCTAGGTTCATATCTAATCAGGGTTCCAACAAAACCCATATAAAAATATCATCCCTCCTGGTAACCCAGAAGGTCACACAACACACAAGGTGTACTGTGTAGTCTCACCCGAGATAGTTCTATGGGTGACTACAAATATCAAGTCCTTGCAGTATGGGAAAGAGTGGGTATCTTGGATTATACTTGATCTTATTTAGACCTTACAAAAATTAATCAATCTATTATTCTTAAGTTCCATTCATCTGTTAATCCTATTCATGCCTTCTAACAGATCTAGCTAACCACATCTGTATAAATCAATCATTAAAAGGAATTAAAGTTGATCAACCATTAAAATAAAGTAAAAAAACACTCAACCATCACACAGTACATAGGTTTTACCATGGTTCACACCCTCTTGGGATACATACACAAAGATATGTCTTATTAGGCTCTTTATTATGTTTTCTGCAATAAATGGTGTTGCACGCACTACAATTCCAATCATACAATCATAAAATAGGTTCAACAACCTTTGTGAGGAGAACTAGATCAAAGTAGGCTCATTAGCATGTGATCTAACCCTCAATATATACTTGTTTGGCTCCCTTACAACTAAAAAAATTACAAAGAATACATCTTATCTACAATAGTCGAACTGAACTAGTATAGAACCAACAACAACAAACAATACTCTTTAACCAAATAGAACCCCTACCTAGACCTTCTAGGTTTTTATTTATACTAGTTTACAAGTTTACTAGTCATTACAATATCTTAACAAAACCCTAACCCTAACATTGTTAGGTTTTCCTACTTGCGCGCCTTGCATGCGGATTTACCTCGCACATGTTTCTTTTCCTACGAGTTTTTCTTCTCCAAAATTGGGTTTAATCCCCCAAAAATAGACAATTCCTAAAAATTGACATCCACCCAACAATCATCATGACATACCACATGGTTCTCATGTCACAACAATATCCATCTCCATGATTTCCCAATTTGACAACCATAATATGTCCCTCTAGGACATATATGTAATCTCATCTATATCACAGTCATACATTGAATTTGTGAAATACCATCATCAGTTTCAACTAAACCTTTTCAATATGTTGTCGAAATATTTTAAATTCCATTTATCAAATGTTCGAATCTATTCGATATAGGAACCATATTTATACAAGCCTGAGACTTCTTTCTTAGGCGATATTGTCTCTTTTGTAATCAACAAGAATTGGTCTTCCTTATGGACTTACACTGTTTCCATATCCAAGAACATCTTCCTTGTAATTTCAATATTCACACATCAAACAAATTGTTAGTTCTTATGCACGTTACATCTACAGTGATTCACAAACAATTACTAAAATTGTGCATACCAACAATTGCTTCTCATTTCACTATTCAAATGAAGGGAAAGGAATCATCATTCCTTAATCATGTATTGTTTCATCTTACCAAGATTTTTCAAAATTCATTCAAGCATCACAAGTAATTTAACCAATGTGCCAATTATCCATGGCCATATTTTACACATAATGCATCCTTGTATTGATTTCAGATTATCACTTTTTAAGTCGGGTACTCTGCCATGGTGCGGTGGGACTCATCCAACCTCTCACCACATGGTTTCTTTGTTCAAATTCATTACTACAACATGGTTATTTTTTCCTTCTTATAACTGATCATCACTTCAAATATGAATTATATATTATGAAATAAAAATTTCATATGAATGCATTTAAGCATTCCTTTATTATGGGTAACCAGGGTGCCAATCCTCATGGACACCCAATTCTCTCTTTACCATTATACAACTCTAGTAGGATATTGGAATATGATTCTTCCATAATGGCCAATCCTATACATGCCCAATTTCGTAAAGCATGCATTTCCTCAATTCATGTAATCAATGTGATGCTCATGAGAACTTGTGTTACCAATGATTCCCAGTTGGTCAATGTATTTGTGACACATGTGTTCATGAGTTTACTGCCAGGATATTAATCAACCTCAGATGTTATAGGTTCCATCCTCTATCATTTAAGTTCTTTTTCCTGAATCACACCCTTTCTGGGTGTCAATGACATATACTAGCCATTCATAATTATAAATTTATCATCAATAAATAAAACAATTCAAAATGCATTCTTACCCGATCCCCTTCAAATTTCATCTCACATGGGCATGAAAACTTTATACCTATCCCAGAAGCCAACACCCTTTCTAATATTACCTCATCAATGGTGCTTTATGGGAACTCTTAAGGTCCCTTCATCAATATTTCAATGACATCCTTATTGTATTCTTCCTCTACCTGAGGTTGTGCATCATTGAAAATTTCCTTTGCCTAATAGCTCCAATATTTTCCTACACACAAAATGCATCATCACAACCACAATCATATTAGTTTTCATGTTATATAAAAATGAATGTATTATAGAATTTAATTCATCAAAATATTTCCAGATATGTCGCAGCATGTCTATGTGTACTCTACAGCAGTATCCTCAATTTATTCAGTAGTGAAATCACAAAATATTCTAGTTGTCTTGGTACCCTACAACCTTAAACACTCTCATGTTGGAATCATCCACACATGACTACAATTTCAACTTTCTCATTCCAAAGAAACATAATAAGAAATAAGAAAGGAGTTAAGGGAATATTCCCTTTTTCCAACTCCTTTACACAATAAGAAATTTCCAGTTCAACCAAACTATCTCCAAGGCTTCATTGCCTTTGCATAAAAAATATTTTAAGCAAGGCCATTATTTTAAACATATTCATTTTTTTATTTTCCTTTTCTTTCACAAATGTTCTTTTTAGGTTTTACAACTTTTTTAAGCAAATCAATGTTTTAAAGTGAGGAATGTGTTCCTCCTTTTCTCATTTATTTTCTATGCAATTCATCCCCTTCTGGGATCTTCCTTCTCTCTTACTTGAGAAGTCTCAATCAATTTTCTCTTGACCATTCTGTGATATATCAGCATACTGCAACATCACAATCAACTCATAAATTAATTATGAATTAGTTCATTCTAAAGATTTACTAATCAGATTGGTCAACATTCATTTGCATGTAATTTATGCATGCATTATTTTTTAAAATGTAATAAAAGATTCTTATATGGAGAGGTTTTCCATCCCACTGCCTAATTTTCAAGTAGTCCTTAATATTATGTCTTTGTTGTCGCGATAGAGTCCTTACAAAGTTCCTCCACAAGGAACTTCTTCAACATGCAACTCTATTATTTCATATTCATCACTTATCTTAACTGACATCAATATTTAGTCAACCTCAACTTCCTCATTTCATAGTTCTACTCAATATTCCATAAGGAATATTGTCATGCATTCTTATGACTCATTCCAAATACACATTCAAACATGTGACTTTATGTTATTAGCTTTCTTCCAGTCTATGTTTCCATGCACTTAATCACATGCATTGGCATGCCATGTGTTTCTACCATAGGCACACTTAATAGTTTCACTTGTATCTCTATTTAAATCATTTTACTCATGATTGTTCATAATCATTTACGCAAAATTTTCAAAGGAAAAATCATTTTTTCTTCCACTCATAATAACATAGCATCATTTCTCATTACTCTTTCAACATTTTTATCTTAGCTTGTTTTGAGGAATATAACACATACTCCTCCAACTATTTCTCAATCAAGATTTTAGACTCTCAACATAGGATCATCCATGCATCCATTTAATTATTCATTACAAGAAAGTACTCATTTTTCCTCACAGATCACTTAATTCTTCCTTCATTCATAACATGCAACCTTATATTGTATTAAACCCATGCGCCAAAATATTTATACACACACACACACATATCATTGTAAGTATTGTGGGTTCATTGCTTGTTCCTTTTCTGTTTCATCCACACACATTGACATTTCAAATTCTATATCATTGCTCCCTAATATATTACAACCATTCATATGAATAGTCTGATAGGTATACTTATAATTATGATGCCCTCTTTGCATAGAAACAACTAGCAAGAAACCACTCTTGACCATTTGTTATGAAAGCATTCCAAATTCAAAAATACATTCTTGGAAATATTAACGTTACCCAAGGCAACAAAAAAGTATTTCCAACTTCTCTTCATTCCCCAATTCAATTCAATTCCTTTCCAACATGCCTCTACAAAGGGAATCCTTTCCCAGACTCCCTCTGACTACCACTTGTGCCTACTAAGCCATACCTATATGGGTATCATCCAAATATGGATGTCAATTTGACCCATTTGTCTCTTGAAAATTACCCAAGCACTTCCTTTACCATAATTTGGATCAACTCCTTGATTGTTATCTAATATATTTAATCTCATAAGCTTATATTAAAACACCATTATCGACATTTTATTCATGCTGCTAACTTTCCAATTGATATCAAATAATCCTCAATTAAAAGGTCCTTCAACATACCATACCCTACAACCCACCACACGTTATAATATGTCTATTTCCATGTTCATACATTCTTACACATTACCATATGAATTACAACATATGAATATATTTCATTTTTATGTATAAACAAGTACTCAAGTCACTAGCTAGGTACACATTTTTTTACATCCCCGAGATCATAAACTAGATCATATTTTCATGTCACTTTACCTCTTCCATGAAGATTAGAAATAGTCCAAAGGACTCCTTTTTAATTTTTCTTGGATGGTTATTCTAACAACCTCTCTCATTCATTACAAGTCAAGTAAGATGAACTTACCATTTCCGATCATTCCTCTAATCATGAGGAATTATACATAGAGGGTTTAGTATTTTATTATAGCATCAATTTATCACTACCAAAGATTCTATCAATCCATACTGAATTCCTTTAACCATAAGAAATTATTTATAAGGTCTTATCCATTTCATAAACAATTATTATAATTAGCAGGGCTCCTTCAACCCATATCTTCAGGTAGTATTACAAAGATTAGTCCATTCATTCTTTGAACTTAAGCAACCCTTAACATGATTCTTACATTTCACATTAAAGTCTTACCATTAATTCTTATCAACATATTCTCCCTCATGTAGGAGTATTTATCATTCTTACCAACGCAGAAACATTGCTCCTGTTACAAGAGACCCAAAAACAAGATTTCAATCTAGATTCCTTCTTAAGGAAATCTTGCAGATAATAAACAAAATTTTAACATAGATAAAATATTTCTAATAGGATCATGTTAGCATTTTCATACCAATCCCGTGACTGATCTCTAGCCCATCCAGGCCTAATGTTTGAACTTTTCTATGATACTACTTTGTAAGACACCCAACCCCCTAACTTCCATTTTAAGGTATGTGGTTTTAAAATTTCACTTTTTCTCAATCATCTCAAATCCTATTGTCAAGGGAACTGTCATATTCTGCTCATGAAGATATCTCCAATGACTGTCAACATGCTCAAAATTAATCTTTGGATCAAAATTTATGGTTCTCCAAAATTTTCACCTTCTTGGACCACTAGCCATCGGATCACCACATGGCGTCCATGTGGATCCACATCACCAAAAATCTCCTACGTGGCTCCAATTGGAATTGACATGGCCTATGATGTGGCATCGACCCATTATCCCATTGCATATAAAACTAACCCAAATCGTTCCAACCTCTAGTATGTTGATGATCGACCCATTGGGGTAACATGTTGTTAGACCCCTTGACCCTTTCTGCTCTTGGCCAACACGTATCATTCCTCCTATACCCAATGCTTCAAGGTATCGGCCCCACTATAAAATGACCGCTAGCCCATCATCCCACTAGAATATTGAGATATCGATACTTCCCAATCCTTAATTTAACTCGGCATTATTCTGGGGTCCATTACTATGGTACCCAGATGCGTTAAAACCCCTCTCGGTATTGGTTATGCAAATCAACAGCTGAGATTGCAGTGGACATGTTGGCACAATGTGTCATAATGATGTCATCTTCTCCACATGTACTAAATATTTGGAGCTAGGTTTGGAACCCTGTTCCCGAGTGTCGGTGTTTCGGTCCCTTCCAAACAAATGTAAACATGGTCATCTTTCCGGGATCTGATATCCTGATATGCCTAGAATAGACCTATATTATTCAATGGCGGAGATCAATTTTTCCTGAGATACAATGGCTGCTAGTTGGATTCCATCCCGAAGGTCGTCAAATTAATTTGTAAAGGAAAAGGGGATGGAACTGAGAGTTGGAACCCTAGTCCAATAGAGTACCGGGACACTAAGGCACCAAGATTCCTTGGAAAATTCTTGTTACAAATCATCGGTAGTTTAGGGTATAGTTGAATTCTCATGTCAAATATCAATGGTGGAGATCTATCCACATGTGGATCCAACAAATGAATATTAAGGGTACTTGTTTGAAAGGTTTCTCGTTCGACGGAGGTCCCACACTAGACATGTCAACCATGCATAAATCCATATGTATCTTCCTCTGACATGCTGGAATCCATTCTATAATGACATGTCATGTCAAAATCATATTCTCTCTATCCTTAGGTAGTTACAAGACAGGTATGGAACCACGCAAAGGAACCTTACTCTAGCGGATATCAAGCCACCTAGATTTCCTAAGTCTTATAAAATAAAATCTATCGGTGCTCTAGTGTTTGATTGTGTGGTTGGTCATGGGATCCACCTTGGGTTCCCATATACTCCAGTGAATATCTAATGACCATCATTCATCCTTCCTACTGATCCTATAGTTTTTATTCCTCCAATGATTTATAGTAATTTCAAAGGATTTAAGGGATAGTTTGGGGACTTGATAATCCCACAACCCTTTTCCAAATATTCCCACAGGGATTACCACTCAGCCCACTAACATTTCATTCATATTTTTATTTATCATGGAGATGTTTTTAAACTAGGGCCTCAAATAGAGGTTTCATACCTAATAATTTTCCATTTTAATAGACCGAGGAGACCCGGGGATTATCAGCCTGCACAGGCCTCCCATGCACAATCTCATATTAAATTTCATTGGACCTTTAAGGGTAATTTCCACATTCCATTCAATCCATTAACATGTATACATCCTCAATATTCAGACAATTTTCTTATTTACTCAAACACGAAGACTTGGGGATAAAATAATTATTTGGTCCATCGAGAGACATGCACACTCCAAAGTGCAATACAAGAACTAGTTATTCATTTTATTCAATCACATAGAGAATATCAGATACTTCTCTATTTTACAAGCTTGAATCTAACCAATTTAATGTGGCTAAGGACTTTTCCACCAAACCATAGGATATGCGTGCTCAGTGAATTAATAAATAGATCACCCCAGTGCCAAGCCATGATACCACTAGGGAATCTCTCTCAGGTTCTCAGGGAGATTTGTTTGTGAAGGTTACTCCATTATTGGTAAATATTTTCTCAGAACCCCCTAGCCCGGGCCTCATCATGTTTTATCACACTCCCTCCCAACATCAATTTCGCAACCTCTTAGTTTAGGCCCGATTCCAAGACTCTCAAGTGAGTCCTTCAAACAATTATTGTTATGAAGACCATGTCCATGTTCCCACAACATCGACTCTCTCTCCCTCTGCAACCTTTGTTCTTTCCTTTCCAAACAAATATATATGCTTCCTTAGAATGCACATCTGTGCTTCTGCTTTTATCCAAAAGGTTCTCGACATTTCCTCCTTCCTTATGTCACAAGGATCTCATGAGGTCAATCTGTGTTGCATGATTGGTACTCGGTTGTACCTTTTGACTGAAAATTTATGATGTCTACGACAAATTTTCCATACCTATATCCATGGGGGTGGTTCATTGTTCAACTACCACCCACCTTCTCATTAACTGAATTTTCCTTGAAATCAAGATAAAGGGAAATAAATTACTATTTCCAAATCAAATATTTCAGAAAGGAGGCTTGGGTCATGTTAGCATGACGAATCCCCTCTCTATATTTCCTCACTCTTCCCTCTAGTGGTATCATAGAGAGTAATTTTAAGGATTCACCCATCAGTCATCTAGTTGAAATTTTCAATCAAACAAAATGCAATTAATATGTTTATATGCCATGGCATGGAAATTCATCAATTATGATTAATTACATACTAGGGGAAACATGGGTATTACACCTAAATATCCTACGAATCCACACTCTATGACATAGGTTCACTTAGTGGAGACCCTATGCATAAAATAAACTATAGTAAATAATGACTACAATTATTAATGCAAATATTTGTAAAGTAAATATATGTTTTTAAATATTATGTAGCAATGCTAATGTGTGTAATTACAACTCACAATGGTCTTATGATTGTTGATCGATTGTAATTTTTTTACCTTTCCTTCTCTCATGTTACTCTCTTTCCCTACATCTAGAATCATCATTTGAATAATCTCCACCACTAGCCATATGCCATGTAGGTATATTATAATGACACACTACTAAGATATTTTTTTAATTAATCATAGATACCATTATATTATAGTGAACAAAACATAGTAACAAAATTTGACCTTATTCTGAACTGAAAAAACCAACTACAAATATGGATTTCCCTAAGGTATTTCATGTCTAAAACTAGTTATAGAAACAAATATATGATTGTTATATCTACTAATGGCTTGATATTTATCCATAGAATATTGATATATTTAAATTTTTTACCTTGTCTTGATCCCATGAAATTCAAAAATTTTACAAAATAGTCTTAGGTTTGTTTCCTCTTCTTAGGGCCATTAGACATAATAGCTCAAAAATAATCTGTAATGAGAAAATGAAGAAAGATAAGAACCTAAATATCATCTTTCTGAGGCATTTTCCTCTTAAATTTTTATTTGATGTAGGGTGTGACATCTAGGAATACATTATTCCTCATATTATGTAGGATAATATGCAAAATATCTAGTCGAGTGATAGACTACATGAAGGAGAGAATGATAATTGTCATTATACTTACTGATCTCATCTTGGATTTCCTATAATACCTTGGTATGGAATTCCTCTAGCTTATCATAATATTTCACTATCATTTTTTTGTTTTTATCATATAGGTGAAGTGTGGTTGAGAAGCAGGTAAATTAACCTCTATTGTCCCCCGTAACTAGTACTACTTTGGAAAATTACTTGTTGATCCATGAAATAATAACATGTTTAATTTTTTAGATAAAATATCCCTTTCACTTGCAAATTATTTGTATGGTTGTTGGAATATACCTTTCCTCAAAACGCATGGATAAAACGCATGGATATCTAGTGAGCATTGGTTTCCTCCTATGGTTTTAAGGGTTTTGGTTGGTTTCTTATTTGCAGCGGTCAATGAAGGCCTACCTCAGAAATAAGGTGATGGATCTAGGTCAACCCTTTCCATTATGGAAACTTCCTTTGTTCCAGTCTAAATTAGTGTTTAATGATATATTAATACTAGAGCTTCCCAATTCATTTTGTAGTTTACTACCTCTGATTTGTAGAGTTGGGGCCTACTATTGATACGAGATGATATTGAAGTATCCATGTTAATACGTAGTGTTCCCATAATGAGAATAATAGGAAGTACATACTTTCATACAACACTTTGGAGGGAAACAAATTTCCAAATCCACAATCATACCAACAAATATTTGCATCCTCTTCTTTTCATCATTGGTCACAAAGTTGTGAGGAAGAATTAGTGGTGGAGGATGTATACACCATATTAAAACATAATTTACCATTAAATAATGCACAAACATGGTCATGTATTCCACTTGTTCCCTTATACTACCATCTACCATGATGTATGGGAAGGGGGAGTTAGTATAAGATAGTACGAGGGCCTTTCTCTTCCCTATCACATGATCTGGGTGTGGCAAGTTGCCCTGTTATATTTTTTGACAGTATTACTTAATTCTATTTTTTATCATGTTGTATCAATATGCAATTAGGTCAATGTATTTCTCCTATCTTCCTAGATATTCTAATCTATCAACTAGAATATTGGCCTTTCAATTTACATGTGAGGTTTTGAGGTGTGATACTTTTATGAGGATGGTAACTACTTATTCCATGGATAATGCTAAGAAATATTATTTAATATTTGTTTGGGTGCAATCTCCTTTAAGTAGTTGGGAAATTGATGATTTGATTATTTTTTAGTCCCATTTAATGATCATATTGAGAAATTATGAATCCAAATCAATCATGAAGCCTTGTTCCAATGCTTTAATCTATATTGAATTACTCTTTTCTTTGCCTCTATTTCCTACATGGATGTAGAGGATGTTTCCTAAGCTATCTCTAAATGCTCCTCCTATGTGAATAGTTCTTAGATTTCCTTTTAAGGTTCAATAAAAAATTAGTTTGATGAAATTTGGGGAGGAGGTGACTAGAGTGCTATGATTTCGATCCTAAGAATCAGTGAATCCACCTCATTGGATCCCTTATGAGGAATTATTTGATATTTTGTTAGAATGTCATGTTCCTTCTTCT
>JASDQU010359391.1:0-11842 GCA_032191745.1 Picea mariana | reverse complement strand
CAAGTACACTACAAGGCGTTGAGGATTGCACAACAGATTTTCCATCTTTGCACATAAAATTAGTTATTTTACAATTACTGGCCAAACTCCGTTCATCCAATCCCAACACAACAAAAAGTTCATCTGTACAATTATTCTCAGATTCAAAAATTATCGATCCAGTCAGAGACCTTTTCTCTCCCCATGAATCTTCAAAGACATTGAGTATAGTTCAGAACCTATATTGAAAATAAGGACATGATGACATGATATATTAATATATCTAGCACGTCATACAGGGGCAACAATTATATACAATAAAAATGTTATCAGATGCTTTCTGCACAGGAACTAACCATTAGGTTTGTGGTCTAAACCTTTTCACAGGAACATCATCAGTATTAGGTTTGTGATCTCAAACTCTTGCCACTCATGTTAGAATAAAATTTCCTTCATGCTTATGATACTAATGTTTCCACTCTACAAAAGCTAACATATCAATCATCAATGTAGAAATGGTTTGGCTGTAACAATATGAAGATTGAAGAATCAATGGCTCCAGAAAACTATTTCTAAGCTTGATAAGCTCGTCCTTATAGTAACATACCTATTTGTTCCATGTTTTGCCCAATGTTCTTTCAAATCGATTGGCTTAGTCACATCAATGCCCTGTAATGAAAACCTTACCAATAGCTTCTGGAAGGCACCTGCACTCATTTTTCGACCTGGAAACCGATAGACTTTCTTATTAGGATTCATAGGTAATGGATACATTGACATCATTGTAGTACAACAAGCTGACTTCCAACCTCCATTTCCCATCTGTAACATGGTTGATTTGCCCTAGTACACGAATAGTAAGGTATTGGCATAGAAGGGTTATAAACAACACAAGACTTAGCAGAGTTGTTTTCACAATCTTTTTCCTCTGAACCAACTTCCACCTCATTTGGAGTTTTAGATTGTTGCCCTCATATTCTCTAGACAAGGCCATCGTCGCTTGGATACGTCTTTCCCTGCTTCATTCTCTTACGGTGCCTTCTTCCTTGCATGCAATATTGTTGAATTCTTGACAGCGGGATTGCTGTTCTTGGGCATTGATATTATTAGGGACATTTTGATTGGAGCTAGCAATCGGTGTGTTAGTTGAAAATAGACTCAACAACTACCAGCTAGAATTGGAGTTCAAATATTTACGAAATCTCAACACACGGAGAATATCGGTGACATCCAATCAATCAAGGCGGAGATTAAGTAAAACCATGACTCAACTGACCTGTATGATGAGTTATCTCCTTCAAACTACGATTTTGACCATCTGTTGCCTTTGAGTGAAACTGGAGCTGAGATTGTGTGGATGAGATATTTACGGCGCTACTTTGTTTGTAGAAGCAGTTATCACAATAACTTCCTTGATACGATCAATCGCGACTTCACAGATCATTTCAGAAGAGAAAGCAATGCCATGAACTGGAAATTTCTACTGACCATGTTGTCTATCACATGGAGCTATAACTAGGATCCGTCTCTACCAATCAGGAGATGGCATTGTATGAAAAGAATGTCTTAGAAAACGCAGAGCTCTTTCCCAATCCATGCTACCTCTTTGGATCGCAATCGCAACATTCTCCCCATGCAATGGATCTCCAAGAACACTTCTGTGAATTTCCAGGATCAAAGCAAACAAGGCCTCATGGTTGGGTACATTATCTACAAATTGTATGCCACTGTGAAGCAGCTCATAGAATGGTATGCGACATCTCTCCTCATCTACCAAAGCCCAAACAACAACCAAGCAACTGTGCAGCCAATTAAAAGAATCACTGTCAAATTTTCTAATCTTAGTACTGTCATGTTCATCAACCCTATTTTGTTGTCTTGGGTTCCAGCTAAGAAGCCAATCAAACATGTGTGAAAACATGTGATGTTTTGCCTACTAATATACTTATCCATTGGTAGCATTATATTGGTCATTGGTTGATTTATTATGGTTCTAAGTTTCTCATTCATTCTAACTTTTATTTATTAGTTTTTTTAGTTTGTTTCTTTGTTTACTACACGTGTTTGGCTTGTTTAACCCACTCACAAACTTTTTTCTTGCCTAGCAGGCCCAACTAGGCATGCAAGTGTTGTTGTTTTTCTCACCCAAGTGACAAAACCAACAAAAGACACAGGTTTGTCTTCTTCCCTCAAAGGAATGACATTCGGGAATATCGTTTTGTCATAATCCTTTAAATCTCCATAGGTCCAAGGAAACACATCAATATATTCCTTGAATAAGGAGACATATTGATCAACTTCTTTGTGGGTGAAATCGACTCCCAAATTGATATATTCCGGGGACTGGTCCGTTCCAATATTGACTTTTCTTGTCCCTTGCACCTTTCGAACTGAAAATTCTTCAAAAATATTCTTGTCATGATCGTCTTTTGTGAACAAATATTCATCTTGTATGCAGTATTTGGGGACGAAAATCACTTTATCATATTTTTATTCATCATCGTTTAACAAAAAATTCTCCAATTGTTCATCATTGTCAATCACTTGCAAGTGTTCAATATTATCGGGCACAAATGGCCTAAAGACCCTTTCCACCTGAAAAGATGTTTTTCTCAGGATATCGTCTGGATTTGATAATGAAGTTGCGAAAGCTAGCGAATCGGACTTATGGTTCTTATCCCTTGGAATGAAGAAAATATTGAAAGAGATGAAAGATTCCATTAGTTCATTAACTCTTTTGAAATACAATTTAAGTCTTTCCTTTTTGATTTTATATTTTTGGGTAGCCTAGTTGATGACCAACTCTAAATCTCGAGTCACATTGAGATGTTCTATTTTCATTCCTTGTGCGAGGATAATCCCTTGTATTAAAGCTTCATATTCTTCCTCGTTATTCTTGCATGGAAACTCCAGTCTTAGAGCTTGACAATGCATTGTCTTATCTGGGCTTATGAGAAAAATCCCAACTCTCTTCCTTTATTTAGAGCATTCTCAATCGAATGACATTCTTTAGTAACCTTCAAATACATATACTGGGACCTCCAAGTCTTGAACTTGTTATAGGTTTTCGTTCTGCTCCATGTCCAAGATAACATATTTTTTGATCCGAACGTCTATGTAGTCTTCCATTAATTCATTATCCTTCTTCTTGAAGGAAAAAGTATTTTTGGGATCTTAGGGTACTTTAATCATTGCTCCCTCCTTTCCTGGTAGCATCATACAACTACGTCTTTAATTATATATCCACCGATCATGGAGATCCAATATATTCCCAGTACAACCCCATATGCTTGAGGCAGATCTACCACAACAATATTAAAAACTATGATGATATGGGGAGTTGTTGTAATCCGTGCATATAGATCCTTGATTTCTTTGTATGCCGACACTTTTCTCGAATCGATGGCATATATTCTCTCACCAGTTTCATTATATTATTTGTCGCACCAGTATCAACTAAACATTTATGTAATGCAACATCATGGTTTTTAATTGAGATGTAGAAGGGTGGAATTTTAGCTATCAACTTAGCAGTTGATGGGCTCTAGTTTTGTTTTGGAGTAGTAACAACAACTTTCTCTCTTTTTGAGGGATCATCCAACAACTTCAAGATATTCTGCCTCTTTTGAGGAATCTTCACCACTTCTGTAAAAGTAAAGGTTATCCTCAACTTGCTTAAGTCCTCCACGACATTGTATGTCATTTGAGTTGAGCTTGCCACTATGGGTTGCCTTGTGGTTCCAACTGTCACCTTCTCATTTGACACTTTTTCACTCGATTTTTCCTTTTATTTTATTTTTCTTTGTCAGAGTCTCCTTTATTATTTTGTCTATTTACAAATCCTCTTGTCTAGGAAACATTTTCTTGTGAGTTAGGATCATTGTCACCCTCTTCAAATATGTACACGGAAGCCTCACATCTGTTAATTTGCATTGTCTCAGATCATTCATCAGGTAAGTAATATCCTTATTTCTTGGTTGATTACTCGTCACAGACATCATCCAAAACAACCACATTTGTAGTGGGTTGTCTAGGAACCCTTAGTCTCGGTGGGTCTTCAGTATTCTCGAATCTGATCCTGTTTTCGAGAGGAGGGTTTTTCCTTTTTTCGAGAATTGGCATTCTTGGGTTTGGAATGTAATTATCTCCCCTTATCATCTTGTTTATTTCATTTTGCATATTTTTTATGGTTTTATTCATCTGTGCTATATCAATTCTCTTCTTTTTTTCCTATGCTACCGCAGGGTCAAATTTTACGTCAGGTATGGTTCCCTTAAAAAATCCTCCTCTCGCAATTTGATTCTGAGCTGCTCGAGGTTTAAAATCTCCACTTCTTCTAGAGTTGGAAGCTCATTGATTATCAATATTCAATCCCCCCATCTGTGTTTGTAATCTTCCCAATATAATGTTGGGGTTGGCACCCATTTCAATCATAAATTATTCCATCTCAGTAGCCTTAGTCATTGCTTCCTCCAGGGTATCCATCTGGGATGTTCTTATGGAATATTTCACATTATGGGGCATTTCATTCTTATAGAAACCGAAAATTATCAGGTCATTTTGTCTTTTGTGTTATGGGATTCTACTCAAAGTCTTATTGAACCTAAGATTAAAATCTTGTATCCTTTCATTCTTCCTTAACCCAATCTGGGGAAGTCTGTGAGGAGGCTATGGTAGGAAATTGGGGGGAAAACATGTTAAGGAAGATAACTTTAAGGTCATCAAATGAGTGAATGAATCTACTAGGAAATGTTGTATACCATTCATAATCTATTTCTGATAAATTTTGCAAAAATAGCCTCATGATGACATCATCATGTTCAACTCGTTGGAAGTCACAAACATCAAGAAATAAATGCAAATGCCTCTTTGCACTGATTGTGCCATCTCCAAAAAATTACTTCAAGGTGCCCTTAGGGATAACTGAGAGTTAGTGTTGTTCACCCATGAGATTAAGAGGGTAATCTCTCACCCTCCTTCTATTTCCAAAGCTCTCACCCTCCTTCTATTTCCAAAGCCTGGGATTCCTTGGTTTCTTACAACATCTCTTTTTCCTGCTTGTCTCTCCTCATGATGTTCGATTCCGGGTTGTTCGTCTCTTGCTACCATTTTTAAGGAGGTTTCATAATAAAAAAATTTACTTCTAGGGATAGAGATTTGTTAATTTTACTTCGGGTGATGGGTCCCTTGTATTCATCCAACTTCAATTTTGACCTTGTTCTTGTGCTTCTCTATCCAATCTTTGATTTCTTTGATCTTGTCATTCTTCTCTCCTTTATCTTTGGAGAATTTCTCTTTATTATTATTGGACTAAGATCTACCAGGACCCTTCTAACTCTTCTCGATTCTGGGTTGTTGATATTACCATATTATACAATTGGTGCAAAATGATTCATTGATTATTCAGTCCAATTTATAAATGGGGTTGGTTACCCTGGGGCAAAGTCATATTTATTTCAAAACGCTGGTCTAGGTTCCAATTTTTTTTTTCATTTCCCCAGTATGTTCGCCAAAAAATGTTGAAACTTGAATTTGTCAAGACCGAAATGAAAACCTCTCGAGGATGCAAATTCTCATGCATTTTTTTAGAAGTGGTACTCCTCTCTCCAATATTTATAAAATGTGGAACTTTTAAAGAAGTTCGTCAAAGGAAAATAGAATAGATACAACATAAAATGGAAAATATTTTTATTTTTATTTTAAAGGAGAGTTCCTGAGAGTGGACCAAGAAACACACACACATTCATACATTTAAAGAAAATAAATAGAATTCCTCACATCCATCATAGTAGGGCTATAGATTTATGATCACATAAAAACTAAAGGAAAATGATCTGCATGCATAAGACAAATTTGATAGAGTAATACATGGGTATTGTTGTTCCAGAGTTTCTACTTAAGGCTTTAAAATATAAAGTCTAAGCATCTGAAAAAGGTAGAGAAAGTTAAGGTATAAAATGTATTAGTTACTAAAAAGAAAAGCTATGGTTGGTTTCTTAATTGTCTTTGTCTAGCTTCCCAGTGTTTCAGGATGCTAATATCTCGTTCAATTGCTGCCCATGAATGTTCTAATTCAACCTGGGTGTTCGTTGTCTACAAGATAGTGTTAAATAAGTTTAAAGCAATGTTAGTCTAATCTGGAAGGTTAGGTTCTATATTGGGTTGTCTTGTAACCGGTACAATCATGAAGGATAAAGGTTAAAAAAACTATTACTTTGTTTTCATGGTTTGCTATTTTTGTTTAGGATTATAAGAGAAAATTTCCCAAACTTAAATTAATAATATAACAGTTTCAGAGACCGTTTCCCGTTCCTGAGTCAAATTCAAAAAAAAAAAACATGAAAGTGATGGGGGAAGAACATAAATCTTCTTAAAAAAGGTGAGGCATCGATCATGGAGGAATATCACTTTGCAACAAAGGAAGAAGAAAGACGAGAGATCTCTAATGAAGCATAAAAATATAGTAATCTGAAGAATCTACAGGTCATGAGCTTGCTAATAGCAAGAACAGAGGAATGACTGTAAGCAATTAGAAAACCAAATATCTCCTAACCACAGTAGATGTTGTACTAAATTGCAGTTAAACATTCATCAAAGACATATAAGGGAAAGATGCTGAAAATAAAAGTAAAGAGGCACACATAACTCAGGGTTGATAGAATCTTCAATCTCCGTTTTGTATTCTCATTAATCACTATAAATGAAGAAAACTTCTCTAGTAAAATTGGCCACAAAAAAAGCCTTTTCTCAGTCTTATGAAATTATATTTATACAAAATCACCAATACTTGACGGTTGGTAATTTCCTAACTCCTAGGGACTAAGGGTTAAAAAAATGAAAACTTGAACCATTTGCATGGTTATCTTTTACTTTTCTATCATCTTGATAATATGAGCCTACAACATGATACTTGATTGCTTCTTTGAAGTATCTCCTTCTTTTGGTCTGATACATTCAATACATTTTTCTAGAAAATGCACAAAAAAATCTAGGAGGCTCTGGTATATCCTTTGCCTCGAACAGATAAAGCTTCCTTTGAATTTTCGGAAATTGGTCTTCAAACCCTTTATCAGCAAACTTAATTGATTGAAATTTTAAATTTGGCTTAACCAACCACCTGTCTATTTGGGTAACATCAACCTCTTTTAATTGTGAAATTTCTATCTGAATTTTATTCAAAATCTCATTGAGTTTCAGTTGGTGTCTTACAATATTGATCTACCCTAATAACCCAGGACAATTGTCTTTACCGATGCCCAATGATCCTTTTTCTAGTAAATCAAAGGTCTCTTCCCAATCATCCTTGACTTCCTTGGCCATTTTCTTGATTTCGGCTATGTTGGCCTCCCATAATTTAAGCATGATATCACCCCTAATCTGCTCTACAACAGTCAACCTTGGAGTTTCTGATACCTCTTATTTTTTCGAAAGTACAACTGCCTTTTGAAAAGTAACCTAGGCTTCTTTAGCCTCCTTTTCTTTAAAAACAATGTTATCGAAAGATTGACTTACCTCTCAAAAATAGTTCTAGATAACCTCTACTTTAGAAATTAATCTTTGTTGCTCTACTTCTATATTCATATGCACCTACAGTGCCTAGGCTTGAAGTTTTTTTAAATCTATCACCTGATTTTGAATAGAATTCAACCTATCCGGCAACCGTCTCGCTAATTATTCCTTATGGATGACCTGTCCCTGTCTGGATTTCATCTTCTTATACATCTCATCCAATCTATATTTGAGTAGTTGAATGTCCTATTTGTTAGCAACTCTATCTTTTTCCGTCCCTTTATTTATTTCCTCTCTAATACTCCTCTCTGAGTTCTTTATTTGGCCTTGCAGCTGGGCTATCATTTGATTCTTCTACCTCAACCTTGTTTTTAGATTGTCAACTGAAAATAAGTTAGTTGTTGCCAAAGCTCCCATAGAGCCTGCTACCTCAGTGGCGAAATCTTCCTCTTCTAGGTTCTGTCCATCTATGATCACTCTCTATTTCTTTACCATTGTGCCTTCTCTCAAATGAATTTCCTGTTTCAGTACTGCTTTCCTCTTCTTACTGAAAAAATAATCAAATGAAGGTATCTCTTCTCTAGATATTGGAGTGAGGTCACGTACATATATAACTTCTAGACGAGGAGTCCCAAATGTTGACTGTAAAGGAGCAATGATGTAATAGGGCTGCCCAACTCTGTAGATTGTGTTTTTCCTATTGTTTTGGGAATATTAGTAGGAATAGTCGATGATGAAGGTGGAATCATTTGAATTGACTTTGGAGGTGTCTCAAGCCCAAAATATGTTCCCAACCTTGGGTAATCTGTTTGTGAAGCTTCTGCTTTTTGTGAAGACGCTTTAGTCTTCTTTGGATTTTCTTCTGCAGTCTTCTCGTTAGAAGGCTCTGAGTTGAAACTTGGGGGTATGATTTCCTGTTCTGGAGAAGAGGTTACCATTTCTCGCTATAGTATCTTTGGCAAACCACTTCATCTGTGCTTTTGGAAAGTAATAAATATGATCTGCAGGTCAGGGGTTAACACCTGAACTCTCTCGAATATCTCCTCATATGCTCTGGATCTTTTGAATATGTCATCACAGGGGGAGTTTTCATGCTCAAACATTTTCATGTTGCAATGAGCTAGATGATTTCCCACAATTTGGTATGGGTCGTTCTTTATGAGTTCAAGATCTACCAACTTAATGTCTTCTAATGCTGTGGATTCCACTTTCGAATGGCCAAGATTAAGCAATGAAAACTTCCCAATCTGCACAGGAAAAACTCGCTAGAATTTCTTCTGAGATGATTTTAACTATGTACCAATGCCTCCTGTTATTATCTGGTATGCCACTTCTCTGCACACCAGTCTATTAGTGAGAAATTTAGGGAGAGAATGAGGGGGGATTGAACATCCAAAGACTCTGACATAAGAGAAATTCTCTTCGATGAACCAATATGCAACTACCTTAAGGTTTCCCACATTTTTCTCTGAAATCTGAGGGGGTGCATAACCATACAAAATTTTGTGAAAAGGTATCACTTCGTAGTGACAAATTTCATAAAAGAAATCTTTAACATTATCCTCCCATATTTTAGAGTGATAAACATGAATGGGTTCAACACAGGTTGGGTTCTAGCTCCAATTCATCAAGGGGAATGGAGTCATGTGACAGATAGCATCCATAATATATGCAGACATGTAAAATGATACAGGGTGACCTTTCAATTTTTCCATATGGTAATCCTTAATCTCTTTAGCTAGGTTATCTGACAGGATTTTGGCCCAGTTGAAGGTGAAACCCTTTTCTACCTCGTGTATAATTGGCACCCATTCTGCTAGGAAATGGGTAGGACCTTTCCTCCCAAATAGTCTACACAACATCATTTCTATATAAACCATGTATTAGTTTAACGGTGCTATGGCATAAATGCCATGTGTATCAGCTCTAAATTTTGCTGGAATTCCCCACCAATCTTTGATTATACCTGGATATGTTTGATCCAATTCTATACACTCCTTTCTTTGAAATTATTCTACGAATTCGGCATTAAAAATGTATTTAGAGATAGGGGACAGTTTATACGTTACTTGGATGTGCTCTGGCCTGAATGAGCCGACGAAGACCTTTTGGTGATTTAGAATGCTCCTAGTTTGAATGTTGTTTTTTTCTAAAGCCCATCTTGTCATGTCATTGTATGGCACGAGTCTCAGTCATGTGGCTATCTTATGGAGCTAAGATTCTTCTATATCCTTGAGTTTATTTTCAGTCTTTTAGTTTTTGAAGTCGTCGGGGAAATTCCTTAGCTCATATTCCAAGATATCAAATATGTCTCCATGACTTGATTGAATCCACAACATGTGGTGTAGTATCAGATATAACATCTCCATCTGGATTTGATCTCTCACTGGCCTCTTCACTCTTCTCAGGCGCTTTTCTGGGTGCCATGATGTTTGTGCTAAAAATGAAAACCTGTTACAGAGAAGAAATGCATGATCTCTTTTTAATGTAACTAACTTCTTTTCTGAAAGGAAGAATGAAATTCAAAATAACAAACCTTTATTAACCCTTAACTTGCCTTAAATTGAGTGTACTGATACAGGCGATAAAAATTAAATTCTTTAATGGGGATGGTACACCTATAGATATGCACTTTACGCTAAAAATATTTCCACTAATCCGTTATAAATATTGACATATATCGGCAATTCAAAACTAGGATTTAGAAAGGAATGTCTTCGAAAACTCCCGAATAGCGAAACACGAAAAGTCATTTAATATATTTAACCCTGTTTTAATGTTAAGTTAATTATGCTTAAGTGCTTAATACTTTCGCAATTTTTGGCTTCAGGGTTTTTTGAGTGCGAAAGAGTGATAACTCTTTGATTTTCTGAAATGCGACTGATTAACGAATTGTTAAGTATGTTTAAAATTTAGTTAATCATGATTAAAAAGAGATTTCATAAAAAGCGCATCAGGACTTTGAACTACTGTTTAAGTTGAGATAGCCAAAAAAGAAAATACGAAAGGTTAAGAAAACCGTTAAACGTTTTTAATTATTCCTTTTAATTCACTTTAATTTCTTTTAAACCATATTTTCGGGACTTAGTTGTCAGGACTTTGGAGTTATTATTAAAAATCATACTTTGTGAATAGCCAAACCCCGAAACCCGAAACTCTTGAAAGACTTTGACTCCTTTTTAGAACTAAGGGTGGCTCCATAGCCAAAGAAAACTGAGTTTTAGAATATAAGAAGAAAAATAAACTTTGTTTCAACATAGGTTCCATATAGGGATCTCATCTCCTTGTGGGACGAGAAGAACATGTAGACCAAGTGCCTTCGTTGGGTAAATTGAGTCATTAATGCAGCTCTTTGAAACACATTTTGGAGAAAACTCAAAACGGGAATTTAATACTTCAACCTTAAATTTGAAAACTCTTCAAAACTAAAAACATCTGGTGATCTTGAGTTAGGCTCACAATAGATTTCCTTCTCTAAAACTAACCTCAGATTTGTGTAAGATAATCAAAATAAAATTAACCATTCTACAAGGTTTATTCATATTTTGTTCGCATCAAGATAAAGTAATTTCAATGTTTCAAATTAGGGGATCCCATAAGCTTATAATGTAGATCCAACCGAAGGAGGAATAGTTACTAGAGAATCTTGTAATTCATGTATAACAATCTTTCAGAGATGTAGATATTGCTTCACTGCCAGGAAGCCTGTTCAGTACCCCGGTGAAGTTATCATATTTCCCACATTGAATTTCCTTTCACCACTTCCATTGTTGTCTAGAATTTAAATGTTGTGATGAGGGCAATCATATTATGAATTTCCTTTCTTCATCTGTTTGGACTAGATGGGGGCAATCATTTAGATGAATTTTCTTTCACCATATGTCTATATTTATTTTTAAAATATGAAGTGGGGGCAATCAATGAGTATGTAATATACTCGGGAAAATATCTGCTTAAAAATTTAACAACAGAGGCTTGTCAACTCACTTTGATTTATTTGGACTAATCTTCTTCTGACCTTCAAACATCCTTGGGTTCAGGGAAATTCATAAGGGAATTCTTATTGATATTTTTTAGGGATTTTCCTTGAGAGAAACCAATTAGTTTATTACTATTAGAATGACTAAGGAAGTTAGGATTAACCTAGACATACTTCCGGTTCAACTAAAGTTAGAGGAACTATAAAATTTTACCTATTTTCATTTTTAAGGTTAGTTTATGAGTTTCCAAAATTAAGGTGAGACATTTTCTCTCTTAAGAAGCTTATGGGAAGATCCTCAAGGAAACAGATGAAGATGTGACTTGACCATGGACAAGGGAAAAGTTAGGGGCTTTAGATATTCTTTTGAAGACA
>JASDQU010359389.1:0-11871 GCA_032191745.1 Picea mariana | reverse complement strand
ATACCTCCTAAATTTGGATGTCTACTATCAAGATCGTGGATGAAGAGGCTAGGTGGCACTTTTCAAATGGATCTCTTCTACGCTACTATCCCTGTTTTTGGAGGGGTGAAAAGAAGGATATACAAGGAATCTCAGTTGGCATATGTAATCAGTGACGAGAAAACTCCATCCAATCATCCTATCTATTATGTCGACACAGGTATGGGATCTTGTATTTTGCAAATTGATGATTCATTACCAGATGCATTGATGCTCAGAAAGCCCACATTTCAGCCCACAAAAATAGCAGAGGACAATCTTTGGACCATGTTCTTTAACGGTGCTTGCACTAAAGAGTCAGCAGGAGCAGGAGTGGTATTGATTTCCCCTTCTAAGAAAACTTCTCATTTGTCCTTTAAACTTGATTTTAAAGTGACTAATAATATTGTTGAGTATGAGGCACTACTTCTGGGGCTAAACGCAGCCAAAGAAATGAAGATTAAAAAATTGCAGGTGTTTGGAGATGCATATTTGATTATTTAGCAGGTGAATAAGTCCTTTCAAGAAAAGCATGTCAAGCTGAAAGCATACAGAGATGAAGTGTTGAAGGCAATTCACGATTTTGTAGATTTTAAAATTTCATATGTACCTAGAGCAATGAATGAATTGGCTGATTCATTAGTTGTGTCGGCTTGTGCATTCATACCCCCTATGCCTCATAAATTGAATTACAAAGTTCAAGTTAAATATAGGCCCTCTCTCCCTGATAATGTAAAATTTTGGAAGGTTTTTGAAGACGATGCTGAACTCACTAGATTTCTTGCAGTGATAGATGAGTTTGAAGATCTGCAGATCGATCAGGAGAATGAACATGACAATGAAATTGAGAAGCCAAAATTCAGAAGCAAAATCGTAGCACATGAAATAGTCCAGCTGTCTACCAACAGAATTCCTAAAGGTTTGGTCCCGTTGGAAAGGTTGTTCAATAATAATGATGTGGCTGTCAAATTGGAAAGTGGGGAAAAAGATTCAGAAGTTTTGCATTACAATGTAGCTAATGAACAAGATCCTAAATATGTCAACTTAGCTTCACACTTGACTGAAAAACAAAGGGCTGCTTATGGAGAATTGCTAAAGGAGTTTGCCGACATCTTCGCTTGGAAATATGATGACTTGAATAMTTTTAACATAGAGGTAATTCARCATAAGATTCCCTTGAATAAAGACACCAAACCATTCAGGCAAAATCTTAGATCCTTCAATCCTTTGTTGTTTCCTATARTGGAAAGGGAAATTAAAAAACTATTGGACACTCGCATCATCATTCCTCTCAGATATTCAGAATGGATTGCGAATCTTGTATCGGTCAGGAAGAAGAATGGGGAGATCAGACTCTGCGTCGACTTCAGAAATTTGAATAAGTGCTCTAGGAAGGACAACTACCCTCTTCCTAAAATGGAGCATATTTTGCAGAAGGTGTCAGGATCAAAGGTGATGTCTTTTATTGATGGGTTTTCCGGATACAACAAGATTGTTGTCCATCTGTACGATAAAGAAAAAACTGCTTTTACCACTCCATGGGGTACGTTTGTGTACGAGAAGATGCCCTTTGGATTGATGAATGCAGGAGCGACATTCCAAAGGGCGATGGACATTGCTTTCATTGGAGAGAAGGATAAATTTGTCCAGATATACCTCGATGATATCACTGTTTTCTCAAGCAGCCATGAACTTCATTTGCAGCACTTAAAAAGGACATTTCTTAAATGTCGAAGGTATGGCATTTCTCTTAATCCAAAAAAATCAAATTTTGCACTTAAGGAAGGGAAATTACTTGGACATATTGTTTCAGCTGATGGGGTAAAAATTGATCTAAAGAGGGTAGAAGCAATTAAAAATCTGTCTCTTCCTAGATCAAAGAAGGACATTCAGTCTTTCCTTGGGACTATAAACTTTATCAGAAGGTTTATAGTAAACTTTGAAGAACTCACGAAGCATATTACTGCTATGTTAAGAAAGGACTCCGAGGTAAAATGGACTGAAGCAGCCAGACACTCATTCAATGCCATCAAAGAATCCATCACAACACCTCATGTTTTGATCAGCCCCGATTTCTCCAAGGTATTTTACATTTTTTCATTTTCTTCAAGAGATACAATTGCAGCAGTACTCTTGCAGAAAAATGCAGACGATCAGGAGAAGTTGGTTGCCTTATTCAGTAAGGTCTTGAGAGACGCAAAGGTAAAGTATGAATTGTTGGAGAAGCAAGCATATGCACTTATCAAGTCATTGAAAGCTTTCAGAGTTTACATCCTTCGGGCAAAGGTAATAGATTTCGTACCTTCCAGTTCAGTTAAAGATGTGCTTATACAACCCGACATAGATGGAAAGAGGAGTAAGTGGATAGCAAAGTTGATTGAATTCGATGTTGAAATTAAACCAACAAAACTTTTGAAGGGTCAGGGCCTTGCCAAACTTCTGGCAGAAGAAAATTGCAGGTTGCTCGAAATAAATTTGGTAAGTATTAATGCAGAGAATGTTCAGTCTTCAGAGGATAAATAAGGTGAGGAAATGCAGATCTCAGCTCACCTAGCTGATTGCAAATGGTACAGTCACATTGTTCATTTTCTACAAACTTTATCAGTCCCATCAGATTTGACAAAAACACAAGGAAGGGCTTTGAAGCTCAAAGCCATAAATTTCTGCATCATTGGCAACTTATTGTTCTAGAAAAATCCAATAGGTCTATTGTTGAGGTGCATAAACCAAGAAGAAGCAGCTAAGGTCATGATTGAATTCCATAATAGTGAATGCGAGGGACATCATTATTGGAAAACCACTGCACATAAAATCTTAATATCTGGTTACTACTGGCCATCCTTATTTTCAGATGTGTGTGAGTTTGTGAGAACATGTGACAAGTGTCAAATATTTGAAGGCAAACAACAACTGAAGTCTCTTCCACTCAAACCTATAGTGGTCGCAGGTCCTTTCCAACAATGGGGCCTAGACTTCATAGGTGAAATTCACCCGCCTTCTAGTGGTCAGCACCGGTGGATCCTTGTTTCCACCAATTACTTTACAAAGTGGATTGAGGCTATTCCCACCCGGAACGCCAATCATACTGTCATCATAAATTTTCTGCAAGAAAACATATTTGCCAGGTTTGGCTGCCCTAAGAGAATAGTCACTGATAACGCTGCTGCATTCAAAGATAAACACTTGGTGAAATTATGTGAAGAGCTGAGAATTCAGTTGGTACATTCCACTGCTTACTATCCGYAAGGGAATGGCCTAGCTGAGTCATCAAACAAGAGTTTAGTCAGAATTATAAAGAAGTTGYTTGAACAAAATRTCAGAGGTTGGGATTCTAAGCTAAAGTTTTCTTTKTGGGMTGACAGGGTTACATGTAAGAAATCAATTGGTACATCTCCTTTCAAGTTGGTATATGGTACTGAAGCCATATTTCCTGTTCAACTTGCACTTTYGATTGCAAAGTTTTTACAAGAAACTGATTCTGAACCAAGTGATTTGACCCGGAGAATTCATAATTTGGTAGAGTTGCAGCAGGATAGAGAGCAGCTCTTGGAAAAAACAGAATTACATCAAGAAAAAATCAAGGAGATCTTCGATAAGAAAGTCAAATCAAATGTCTTCAAAACAGGGGAATTAGTCTTAAAGTGGGATGCAGCAAGGCAAGAGAAGGGGAAACACGACAAATTTGAGGCTCTATCGACAGGTCCTTTTGTCATAACAACGGTGCARCAGAACAATACCTTTGTTCTCCAAAATCTTTCAGGSGAGGAAGTAGCAGGTGGCCCTTTCAACGRGCTCTTTCTGAAGACCTATTTTTCATAAGGCCTTTTCTTAAAATCCCTGTTCTACTTGTACATATTCTTTTTCAGTTCTGTTTCTTTGTTTCTATCACTTGAATAACCCCATGCCCAATGGTACTAGCAAAAATATTTTTCAGATTTCTTTTTAATTTTGTAATAAAGCCTACTGAGTCTAGCTAGGTTTTTGGTCACCTCACAGGGAGATGCCCATCCCATTTGGAGCCAAATGTTAGCTCCCAAAGTGAATCAGTCATTTTGGTTCCATTTTTGGTTGATAGCATGGCTATTAGTAGTTTTCTCCAAATTTGTTTTAAGTTTTCCTAGTAGCAAAACTTAGGTTTTAATTCATGTCTTAGAAATAAGACAATCCATAAAGGTCTTCTCTTTAAATTTTTCATAAAAAATATTTCAACAGCTAACACGTGTTTTAAAGATGATGGTTAGCTGGTGAAAATGGTGATTTTCAACAGTTAAGGAGCATTTCTCACGGGTCATTAGCTGGTGAAAGTGGTAATTTTCAAAAGCTAAGGAGCATTTTTCACGGGTCGTTAGCTGGTGAAAGCGACGATTTTCAATAGACAAGAAGCACTTCCGACGGGCCATTAGCTGGTGAAAGCGGGAATCACGTGTGTTCTATCCACGTTTTAAAAATCAAATGATGACATGCTCAACCCACGTCATGCAATCATTATGATGCGCTGGTGAAAGTGGATAATGATGGAGATTCAGTTTTGCACGTCTAAATCAGATTGCAAAGAGGATCTCGTTCAAAAATGCAGGGTTCGTGATCATGGCGTTGGAAATGGAGAATTTGAATCCGTCATTACGGGTGAAGGAGCAGTACTACATCGCTGGTGACATCAAATCACCACTTCATTTCCCCAACACGCATCACCCACAAGTGTATGGTAAGTTTTCATTGTTGAAAAATAGTGCCGAGTGTTTTCACCAGCGCAAGAACTCGGCCGAAACAGCATATCGCAGTGTTTGGTGTGAAGAATTGTTTGGGGTTTTGAATTACAAATGGAAAGGAGACGTAGTGGCTCTCTATTGAGAAAATAATTGGACAGTCTGTCCTTCCTACAGGCACATCCAGAAATGCAAAAACACTTCTCAAACGTACGTTGTATGGAATATGTCCAAAGGCTACAGAATGGATGTCACCAATCAACAGCAGAGGTGTTTGCTAAAATGTTTGATGGAAATAAATCATGTGTTAAGTCCTTAGAGATCATCATGGATGAAGCTTCCATCGCTACAACGACTAGCTTACCAAGATCAGGCCAGAGTTGGTTCAAAACGACTGCCACCAAGAACCTAAATTTCAGAGCATATTTGAAGGAAGAATTCAGACATAATGCATGGAAGAAGAGCATGCCAGTTTGCCATTTAGAAGATGAGTGGCAGGATTTGTTTAAGGGCATCCAACTCTACATAACTTCAGAAGGCAGGTATGACAAACTGATGTTATATCATTTCAAGCTCTTAGACCATTTCACAGGTAAAACTCTCCTGAATCTACCTTTCTTCTTGCACAAGAGCTTAACTAAAATCTGTAAAAAGATTAGAGTTGAACCTCTAAGTATGAAGAACACTCTTTGCCACTTTGGCCTTATTAAATTGATAATCCTAGAGGAGCTAAGACAGAAGGGGAGGACCTGGCAACATTTTATTTTTTGGGAGGGCTTTGAAACTCAAACTTAGCCAATGAATGAACAGAGGAAAGATGAAAAGAGACAATTGACTCCTCAAAGCAGCTCGAGGAAGAGGAGAACCCTTCCAGGACCTCCAGAACATAGAATCTCTGGTGTGAAATCTCATAGGTCAAAGAAAAAATTGGATTTTGAAGCTACTATAGAGCAACCTACAGAAAGGGGAACAAACATCTTAAACCTGCCATACACAGACTCAGAACCAGAGCAAGAAGATGAGAGCCCTGCCATCAAAAGTCCTGAACATTCCATTGATTTTTCAAAGAATTGTGAGACCTTTACTCACACCAAGGAAGGGGAAAATTCAAAGAGAACTAAGTCGAAGAAAACACAGAAAATCAAGCAACTCAAAAAAGTGATCGCTCAGTAGGAGGTCTTAGAGAGAGTGATAAAGGAAAGATACAAGAAGCTGTCTAATAATTTTGCAGAAACAAATGCTGCATTTGAAAAGATGGCTTGTGAAAGTGTTAAGGAAAAGAAGAGGAAACAGAAAATCACCAAAGACTATAACAGTCTATGGTGGCTAGCAAAGTGCCTTAAAAGGAAAATCAGAAAATTGAAGCAAAAGCAAAAGTCACACCCAGATTTGCAAGTGCTTTCTCAGGTTGTTGTGAACATGCAAGGGGATAAAGCAGAGACACATTGAGTTTTTGATGGAATCACAGTTTTGGAGGTGAAAGTTCATTTTGGGGTAAGGCAAAGCTTTCACCAGCGCACAKCGCAATTTTACAACCAGTTMGCTGGTGAAAGGMAACACTTTCACCAGCTAACCAACGAATCATAARGCGAGTTAGCTGGTGAAAGAAGAAAAAGCATTTTTGAAAGCTAAGGATGGAGCAGGTCATTTTTTGACAGGATTTAAAGAGGTTCTAKAKTATTAAAAGGATAACAACTTGATYGAAAAGGACTCTGCATCAGAGATTCGTGGAAGTTTTTGAGAACCACATGCTAAACTGATTTCCTAAAGTATCGACTATGAACACTGAAGAAATCCATCTGCCAAGACAGGTGCCTTTGCCATGTTTCACAACATCACATATTCCAGGAGCTGAAGAATACAGATGTCAAATTTTGAGATTGAAGACAATTTGAATGCTAGTCTAGTCATTAAGTCTTTGTTATCAAGTTGCTTAGTTAATTTGAATTTCTATTTTTAGATACAGATCCAAGTTTTTAGGATCTTAAAAACTGATTGTAAAAGGCTATAAATGCCTATCTTTTCTAAGAGACAGGGGTTCAAACCAGGAATATATTTTGTGCTACTGTATAGACTCTCATTTACAGAAATAAAGTTCAATTTCCTTTCGTTTTCAATATCAGAAATATCCATCTTTCCCTTTCTGTACTTTGTTTCAGTTTATTTTAGCTTATGAAGACTGTTATCTCTTTATTGAGATCATAGACTTGAAGTAAAGGATTTATTTCTATCTTGCATTAATAAATACATTCAGTTGTATTTGGCAATCAAGAATAGTGTTCTTCATCATCTCCTTTCAATTTACTTGATCTGATTATTGTTTCCTGAAAGCATTGTTTCTTTAGATGTATAATGAGTTGTCTGTTATACTGATCATTAAAGACCCCATTGTTCCAAGCATATATACACATTATTTCTAAGTTACCAAGCATCCTTAGCCTACAACCCTAAGGAGTTTCTTGGAGTGATAACAGGTCCAATCCATGCATGCTCAATCTTGTGATCAAGTGGATCAATGATGGATCCATGGTAACGTGCCTGTCGAGCCATAGATATCCTCTATGATAGCATGAAAAGAGAATTTTAACACAAGCGTTAACCTCCTGATGTTGGATGAAGTGAGGGATCTTCATTACATTCAGGATCGTGGACTACGCCAACTCTTCAATCAATGGCTCGGAGACTATGCATGGCTTCTTCCCAGTCATCTTCATCAAATACCTATGGGGCATGAGCATGGCATAGTTCTTTTTGTCGTTGAGATTAAAGTTGGTGTTCTTCAGAGATGGGATCTTTCCTAACTAGGGTCCAACTACACATATCCCCTTCGGGATGTATGTAGTGATCAACTTGTACTCAAAGTCACGTGGGATATTGTCACGATTAACTACAAAAGACAAAGGCGGTATGTAATCTAGCAAGACCGATGGGATCTTCTTCGTGTTATCCAGATCATCGCAGTGCTTTCTTTGCTTCTCAGTAGCACAACTACAACATCATCCAGTCGAGGGGGATGCTTGTAGTCCTCCAGTTGTCGACGCCTGTATTCCTACATACATGACTTTATCAACCATGAGGTCCATGAGAATATCCTCCATAGACTTCTCTAATGTGCTTTGTTCGCCCGAAATTCACACTTGTAACCAAATAGATCAGGTAGGTGAATGGACAAGCAAGATAATCAAATGGATGGTGAGGTCTAGAAATCACAATGCGATACAGTGGATTATTTGTTAGCTTGGATATCGCGGGTTGTAAAAAATGGTCCCAGTGCAGCGTTCGACGGACTAAATAAGAAAGAATCGTAACATATTCCTCCAACGGGTAGGAATGCATCCATCAATGCGAATCCACAATTTATGGCATGGTCTCAACGGTCCATTTGCTCATAACTGTGTTTTCTATCTGTTCTGGGGCATAATTCTAATGGTCAACGTGTTTCCAACGGTCATATATATTCGTCGTGGTGAAGTCCCATTCAACACGGTTCTGCTATTTCGGCAAGGTCCAAGTCCTGCAAGCCTGCCTTCTGTGAAGTCTTCTCTAGAACTTCCTATAGTTTTTCTAATTTTGGTTTCTTCTTACTGAGATTTCTTGCCTTCTTTCTCATGATCTGAGTCTCTAGATTCCTCTTTCCATTCTTATTCTTATCTTCTCTTAGCATAGTAACTTCATATTTATGATGTTCTTTGAAAGGGTTCAAAGGTAATACCGCTTCTCTTATTAACTCCAGGGTAGGTATTATCCTTTATTGCATGGGCAGGTCCTTTAAAACTTTTAGTGTTCTTTCAACCTCGACGACTAATTCTCTTGTGTTCTGTTGCTTCGACTTATCCTCTTGTTCTTCTATTAGTCGCTCTATTTTTATGTCTATGAGGTCCCTTAGTTCTTTTTTTTTATGTTCGATAGCTTCCTCCTCTGTTTTCCTTCTAATCTGATCTTTCTCAATCCAAGTATTTTCTAACAACAATGGAAAAGGGGCATTGTTCTCAACAAATTTAATGACTTCAAATTCTTCTTCGATCGATGTTTCATGAGCGATCATAGGTGTATTGGTAACTCTTCCACATAGGGTTATCATCTTTCCTCTAAACAAGCCTATCCTTCACAGTGAAGGTATCATAGCAGGATTTCCAAAAATTTCCCAAGTACTTTTTGGCATAATATTCACATGTGTTTCTTCATCCAATACACAATCTCTGTCGAAGTCTTCTATTCTTGTAACTATGCGCTATTTTTCTTTCAAGATCTCTGGTAAGTTGATGTCTTTGTGATCATCCATTACTTATTTTAGCTGTACTAACATAGTCTCTGACTCTTCCTCTTTATGACTCTCTAACATATCCTTAGTGTTTTGACCTTCTTTATAGTTTTCTTATCTCATGTTCATCTTTTCAACTTTAGCAATCATCCTTGGGCAATCCTCAACCTCATGACCAATAGCTTTACAACAAAGAAAAATAGGATCTATACCAGGGCATTCCATAGGAATATGTCTCGGTATTCTGAAAATATAACATAGTGTCAATCCTCTCTTTCTTTTAAATGATCCCCAACCTCTCATGTATTGTGCACTAGGATCACAGTGTTGGACTTGCAATCTACAAAAATTCTTTCTAGGTTCCTGCATCCATTTATTAGTCCAAAAAATCTTTCTATGCACAGGAATAACATATCTTTCTCTATTTCTATCAAATTTATTCAGATCAACTCTTTCTTCTAACTGTACCCTATTTTTCAGACTAGGAAAAAATCTATCAAACATACCTAGATTCATACTTTCAAAGAAACAATTCCCACTTATCTTACCCTTACCAGAGCACAAATCTTTAATATCTTACCTCTTTTCTTTAGAACAGGTTTCTTTCTTAGCACAGAGCTTCGCAAGTCAAGTAGAATACTGTTCACTACATGAACAGATCTACGCACAGAGATTTCTCTTTTCTTCAGTTCCCAACAATCACAGTTTCAGGTCTCGACAACAGAACTATTTGTTGGAACAGGGGCATACCCAGGGTTCAATGCTTCAACAATGCACCGACAAAACCTTAACTACTGGCCCTTTCGGAAACACCTGCGAAGTAGATGAAGTCTCACCCGAGTTAAAGGTGGGGGGGGGGGGTGTTTGCAGGACTCATGTGTCTACAACCAAATTGGAACTTATATCTGTGATTACAACACTTAACAAAGCACTTTAGACAACAATAGGTATCAGTTCATGAGTCTCATTTACATCACAGATTAAACCATTATTACAGATCAACGCAGTCACAAGAAGGATCCAACCCTTTCAATCACTTAGAACATAACATTAGCCTAGATCTATCATTCATTCATCTTTAGTACCATTAATCACTAAGAAACAACATCTAATACATTCACCATACATTATAATAGTAGCACTAAGAAAATAAACAAAATAAGTCACATCACACAAAGCACATCAAGACACAGAATATATGTGGTTCACCCTAGTGTGGGGCTATGTCCACCAACTTCTTCTTCTTCTTTATTAGTATTCAATCTTCTTTCATTCATTTTCTCCTATGCACAAAGCCACAGAGTCCAAAATCTACAGAGGACATGATCTCTTTGTGCTGTGCACCAGATCCTCCTTCCCAGTATCAGGTCAAGGCACAGAGCCAACTCCTTAGTAGCACATAGCCTTACTTTACATGGCCAATTCGCACAAAGAAACTTACAACCTCTTTCACTTAGCTTTGAAAGCCTTAACATATTCTTGTACTAATCCAACCACACCTCTTACATCGCTTAGCTACTTATTTACATATTTACAAACAGGCCAAAACATGGGTAAACTGATGGGCTGCCATCCCATAACCCATTGCATAAACCCTAGTAAACCCTTTGTTGGGTCCACAATCCCATAAAATAAGTGAGATCTTGCGATCTCAGCTACACCTAGGTGCTCCATCTTCGACCAGCCTATCAAAGTCCCAAAAGTAGTCAAACACGACCATTGTTTCCTCAAAACTTGGTCGAGGGCCAGGATCGGGCTCTCTTGCCATAGAAAATTGGGAATACATCAATGTCTCCTGATCGATGGATTCTTCAAGTGTTCGACACCGACTCCTTTTTTCACACTTGTGAGAATGTACTCGGTGCCTTGATACCTACTTTCCTTATCGGTAGGTTGTCTCTTGTTTTTTAATGGTATACATCAATGACCAGTAATCAAACGATGTTTCGTTGTGTTCGACCTCAACTCCTTTATTCACATAATGTAGACTTTCACCTTTGGAGGATTGTGTAGAAAACTTGAAGACATCAGTATGTGGCTGCAAATTTCCTGAGCTGTTTCTTCCTTCTCATTGGACTAGTACCTATATGAATTTAGTGATCTTGGGAGATCAGATTCTACTCCATGGTATACAGATATCTTCAGATTGGTTTTGAGACTGATTCTACTAGGCCTTGTTCGTGACTATGACATATATGGGCATGTAACCACATTTGTATTTTTTTATTCATGGACACAGACACTTGTTTGGTATATTTTCACATGGATCTACAGTGTAATTTTATTGGCAGCCATGTATGCAAAGTCAGTGCAGAATGTAATTAGAAACTAGTTTGTGTAGCTAGTTCCCTACCACTCTACTTTTGGGTTGTTTATAATGTATTTTGGCCATCATAGATACTCCTCTAACCTCTCACATTAGGGGGCATCTGTTATAGAAATATTTTCCTGACCCTATGTAATCTTGCCTAGAAGGCCTTTTTCCATTTCCCTATGTAGAATTATCATCCCTGTTTGTAAGATCCAGAGCTAAAAAAAAATATTTCCCCACATGTACGCATTGTGCACACTATACATCATGCGTATACATAGGCTTCTCTACTACAACCTGTGTACATCGATATTTTTTCTAGAAAATGAAAATTAATGTCAAGTTTCCATGTCATGAAAGGATATCCATGATCCTTGGCCTTCCATTTACTGGAAACGTTCTGACTCGACCCTTCAGTTCCATTTTGAAGGCTATAAATGGGCCAATTTCGAGCTATGGAAAGACGAGAAATAATTCAACTTTGAGAAAAAAATTACTTTGGAGGAATTATTTACTTCATATTGAGTCTGCATCCCTTTATCCTTTAACTCTGAACATAGTGTTCAACCCTCAAG
>JASDQU010359387.1:0-11890 GCA_032191745.1 Picea mariana | reverse complement strand
TACCTACGTCATGGGATATTCATCTCTCTCACATTACAAGAAAGAATAGAAAGCTTCATTCCAACAAATAGAGAGTTCCCTAGAGTATTTAATATGTTTCTCAATGCCACATTATACAAAGAAGATGCACCCTTGTCTAGGAAACGGGCCACAACTTCCTTCAATGATTTTTCTCAAGGAGAAAGACTCGTTACTCTCCTAGGATTTCCCAAAGGAGTAGCAGTCAAAAAACCCTTCCTCTTGTTAGACTTAACCTACCAATATTCATCAACATCCATACCTTGGATTTGATCAATGAAACTTGCCACAAAATCCAACATAACAATTTATCACCATGAGCTATAAATAGGTCTTGAGTCAAAATCCCATACTAGTGAGCTGGGAAACCCAGTGTTCCTAGAAAACTCCTGAGCCACCCTCTACTTGTAATGCCCTTGATATGGAACCCTTTGTAATTGTACATATAGGCTAGTGAGTCGTTGGAACCAAGTATAAATGTAATGTATATTTAGGTTGGTGAGCCATTGACACCTAGTTTTTGTGTTGTGCACATCTAAGCAAGTGCATGGAGAATTGTTATAAAGATAGGGTGTGCATATTTTGTGTGTTTCACTCACATGGGTAAGTGCGCACATTGCACCATGTTGTGTGCACTTGGGTATGTGTGCAGTAATGACCTGGATGTGTACAATGCTGAGTTATATAAATGTATATATTATTGTTTATGTTTTGAGGCTCGAGAGCTTGTGTGACTATGAGGATGGTGAGCCTAGAAGAAGATAGGTCAAAGTGCCTATCCATGTAAATATAATTGCAGTTATTAATATAACATTACATCGCTACGTGCACATTGAATCAAACGAAAAGAGATGGGGGGGCTACTCCACCAAAAAAGGGAAAAGGGGGTGAGTCGTAATTCTTGGGGAATATTTTAATAATATTTCCAGTAAAGCGTAATGTGGATATGTTTTATCCTAAGTTCTCAAGGGTTGGGGACGAGTCACCAAGTGGCTTAAAGCTACTTCAAAAGATGAAAAGTGTCAAGTGGAAGGCATGCAATATATATTGTTGGCCTTAGTGTATTTGGGCATTAATTGCATGGGGAATCCATTATTGGAAGGGGGTATTTGATATAGCAGGCTCTCATGAGAAGAAGAGGTCAGACTGTATGGAAAATATGATTATTACCTTATCTGAATAGAGAAGCTTGTCAGGAGTTGTGGTGTTTCAATCAGATATATTGTTGAGGAGACGGGTTGACATACCATGAGCAATCTCTCTAGGTGAGAGATTGGTTGTTGAGAAGTGGTTGTCAGACCCGAGAGCATACTCTCCAGGTGAGAGTATTGTCGAGAATTGTTCCCTGGTGTGTTGGGAATTAGTCACAAGGCTCGGAGACTTCATGTCCAGTCTGTTACTGGTAACACTGGGAAGGGAAGTGGGGCAACCGAAGGAATATTGAGAAGAGAAGGAGCACACTTTCTTGGGTGTGACAGGTGTGCACGGGGAATGAGGGACTGTGAGCTAGTTTCAGCAGTAGGCACCTAGGATTGAGAAATTATGTTGAGTTTCAGACATTAGCTTATCACTAGGAACCCTTTTTCCCTGGTGGAGTTAAGCCCCAGCTTGGGGGTGACCTGTTGCTAAAATATTATGAGAAACAACATATATGGTTGGGAGAAACGTATTAGTCAAGGCCACAGTTGGTGAATTTTATAAAAGATAAGTGTTCTTCATGTGTTTGTCTTGTTTATTGTGTGCAAATTTGTTTATGTTTGTCATCGATTAATTCTTGTATGTTGTTTCAAATAAGTATTTTTTGTTATTATGTTTACTGTTTCTTTCACTTGTATGTATGATGCTTATAGTTGTATTTGTAGTTGAGCATGAGTATGTAAGTGGATGATAGCCTTGCATGCTAAGATATTCTAGTAAAATTGGTTATGAGTATTGCAATAAGAGGATTGAGTGGTCGGGTGTGCAGGATTGTAGCCTGTGTGTATCAAGAGGTTGGGGATTTGTGTGTGTGGGCAGAGAATTAGATTCTGCACACAGTGAAACATGATTTGGCGCATGACGCCTAGATGGTTGTCCGAGCAGTTGTGCTATGTGATATGAATGTTAGTGCACACAATTGGTACGCATAGTTTCGATTTATTTCCACTCCTCACATTTTCATTAAAAGAGAATGTTGATTCCACTGTTATAAGTAGCATGGCACGACTCAAGTTTGGGTTGAGCGTGTTACTTCAATAGATATTGCATGGATTTTGTTTAAAATAGATTTTATGGGGTGTACTTCTAGAGTAACATTGGTCAGTGGTAGGCTGGGAATGTTGCAGATTGGTTGACTTAGTGCTTCTAAATTTGAGGTTGTGTGACGTGGACCAGTCTAGTGTGACTGGGTACATTACAAAGTGATATCAGATCTTTGTCATAGTGTTTTATGGAGTAGCATGGTCCATCTTGGGTGGCTAGGGATGCAACACTACTAGAAATTTATCTCGATCTATACAACGGACAAGACACATAATAACCATCTTGGGCTTGGGCGTCAACCTCCTTTCCCATTTGTCCATAACCAACTAACGACCCACCTCCAATGGCTAGGGCGACCAATGTTGCAACACATGTACCTAGAGAAAATTATTGAAGGTGGATTTCCAATGTGGATAGTCATGGATGAGATGGTCGTAAGATTAAAAGACAAAATAAGTATTTGACATATTTAGATAATACACCTTCTGCTGATGAGCCCCATCACTTTCATCATCATAATAAAAGGGAGGAAACTTTTTCAAATCTTCTACACAAACCCTAGGACTACCTTGAAATTAATTGCATCAACCATCAAATATCAATACTTTTCCATACCAATTGGAAAACAAATCTACAAAAGGTTGTAGGTTAGCCAAAAGAAAAGGTAACTCCAACCACAAAGAATAGTGGACTTGTCCTTGATCCTCTAGATTAAAATCTGCCATCTATGACTAAACATAGGCTATAGAATAGGCAATGTTCCATGTACCATATTGTGAGACCTGTCTCATTGCTACCTCGAAATTGAACAACAAGAAAACATATTTGAACCCAAATCCCCAATAGGAATTTAATGACATCCCTTTCAACATTCGATAGAGAAATCACAAGACCACTCACATGTGCTCAAGATTTTGTCACCTTTTAGAATACTCCTTATTGTTGCCCAGAAAAAAAATTGAATTCACCTTCCTCAAGGTCATGACTAACTTGGGGTTTAGACTCACTATTCTTCAAAACCAAGGACGCCTAAGAAGAAAAGGAGAGGTTCTCTCCAACAATGCCATTTTCTCGATTAAAAGCTTTCCATTGGTACGAATTCTTGTAGTCAAGGCTTTAATATGCTTAACTCCACCTACATAATTGAAAATGAACATTGGAACACTCAATACTACTGCTAAATATTTAGAAGCTCCAATGATCTAGGTTTCCTGGATCACTTCAACCATCTAGGGCTTTGTATTTGCAATTAGACTAACCACCAATTCCTTCTCTGTGGGTTTGAAATCTAAAAATTTCTAGAGGTAAAAGGAGGCCATTCTTATTGTGATTTGGGGGCCAAGCTTGCAACTCCATCAAACCTAGTATTTAAAACATACACCACCTTTCTCCCAAATACATTCAAATATTTGAAATCCAATGACAAAAACTCCAATGGGGAACAATCTTTAGATTGATTCTTTCTAGAGAAAATCGAACCTCCATCTTCAATTTCTCATGTGGTGGAACATCCTTTGAGTCCAATTACAACAACCTCATCAAGGGATTGCGCAATGCTTGACCATGATGGATGAGAATCGCTAAGGCCGACAACCATCTCTACGTAATCCTTATAGTTGCAAATCCTTAAAAGGAATATTTGAAGTTTTGAACAGTTGTAACCCTGGATTTTTGTGCACAAATGGAACCTTAGAATTCTAAATAATTGAAACCACAAAAATGCACAACATGAGTGTAATCTATGTGCAATCATATTTATAATGAGCTCTACAATCACCTAAGCAATCACATGTGTGCAATCATCTCAACAATCACATCTGTGCAACTTTAGAATCCCCTCTGTGGAACCCTAGAATCGTAACTATCTCCCAACAAAGCCATGTGCAATCACCTCTACAAATCCAATGCAACCTAGAATCCCATGTGTGGAACCCTAGAACCACAATCATCACTTTGCAACTCTGTATGCAATAGCCTCTTCACAAATCCATGTGCAATCAACTCTGCAAATGGCCTCTCAACAAATCCATGTGCAATCAACTCTCAACAAATTCATCTGAAAGCTCTTCTTAGCAAAGCCATGTGCAATTGCCTCTACACATCACATCTCAATAAATATATGTTCCTTTAAGTGTCACTTAATGAAATCTTTCTTGAAAAGTGTTATCACTTAGACACTCCCTAAAGGAAAATTCCAACCTTACTACAAGGGGGATGCCTAAACAGTGGAGTGAATCACATAGGTGACAAGTAGTGATTCACTTGATAATTACTCCCTTTACAAATTGTCAAAGGATTCATCAAGAGTTGTCAAAATTTTGGAAAATGTACAATTAAGAGTATCTTTAGAGCAAAAGCAACCTTGTGGGTTTATAGATTTGGATAAGAACTTGGAATGTGAAAATTGTAAAAAAATATTCCTTGTCTAGATGAAGTTGAGGACTCAATGAATGATGCCCCTTGTTAGAATATTGAGTTGTATGATCCAGCATTTGATAATGATGAAGGGGTAAAATGTGGGGAAGGATTAGTGGACTCTTCCTTATTCTATAATGAAAACTTTGATAACTTTTTCCACATCAACAAACATGACCGAGATATGAAATGTGTTTATTTTAAAGGAGATCTCATTTATGACATTGACCATGAGAGTGGAATTGACATGCTTGAAATAGAATCTTACGAAGAAACTCACTTAGGAAGTTTCTCGGAAGAAGTTGATGATCCAAATATTGAAGAGAATGAAGTTGAATGGTTACTACACGATTTACTCGGTCCTTTGGATTTTTCAGGAATCCAAGGATACCCAAATGATTTTCAATATTGGAGAGGTAAATTGCCAAGATCTCATGGACTTTGTGATTCACCTAATTTACACATTTCATCTTTTAGTGATGTTATTTTGAAGCTCAACATTAACCACAAATATGTTTATATGAAGATGTTATTATTGTCCTTGGATTTTTTTGAGGATGAGAAAATGGATTTTTGTATGGAAAACTTAATGAAGGAAAGATCTCGTCACTTTCCGATTTCTTCAAGATATCTCTTGAGAGTTGGTATCCTCTTTATGACAAGGTTGAATATTAAAAGGTTGACATGGATGTTGAGTGTCCCTTGACTTGTTCCTCTTCCTTACATTTGACCTATGAGTACCCCTACCATCTTTACCCTCCTTTGACTCATGAGCATTACCTTCCTTGACTTTGATCGAGAGAGACCTAGAAATTCAACCATTTTCCCAACTAGAGTCACCTTATAAGCCTCTCTTCCTTGATTATTTGACAAGTGAATTCAGTAGGTTGGCCCACTTTTATGTTTATATTATCCCTATTGACTTTTCAATGGAGTAATATTACAAAGGTATGAACCGACCTTGGGGCACTCTAGGTATTTAACTTCATATGTATGACCTTACCTTGTTTCCTGACTTAAGAGTGACCCAAACCCTTCCAAACACCCACTTTATGCTTGACATATCCTTGTTTTGGTTGATAACCAAACACAAGAGAATTTTTCTAGCTATTGATAAGTTCCTTAACTGGTTGCACTGCATTTTTTATTTCACCTAGCAAGCACATCCCTTAGTTAGCCAGTGGGGTAGACATGAATAAGCTCCATGGGCAGCAATTAGAATGAAATGTGTTTTCCGTGCATGTTTTTCTTTCATTAGTGTTTACTTCCATGCATTGATTGATTTGCCCGATGCATCTACTTTTCTTTAGAATAATTTCTTGCATATTTTTGTTTTAGTTTCATGTTTAGACTTAGTGAAAACTTTTGATTTTTGCAAAGTAATTTTTATTACTAACTGGGGGTGGTAGATTTTCCTTTGAAATTTACAATATTTGTCAACTTTCATGGTGCGTAGGTCACAGGTCTGTGAAGATTCTGGAGTTCTCATACACTCTCGCATAGAGTACATGTCAACAAGTAGGATCCATATGTTACTAACTTCATATGTATGACCTTACCTTGTTTCCTGACTTAAGAGTGACCCAAACCCTTCCAAACACCCACTTTATGCTTGACATATCCTTGTTTTGGTTGATAACCAAACACAAGAGAATTTTTCTAGCTATTGATAAGTTCCTTAACTGGTTGCACTGCATTTTTTATTTCACCTAGCAAGCACATCCCTTAGTTAGCCAGTGGGGTAGACATGAATAAGCTCCATGGGCAGCAATTAGAATGAAATGTGTTTTCCGTGCATGTTTTTCTTTCATTAGTGTTTACTTCCATGCATTGATTGATTTGCCCGATGCATCTACTTTTCTTTAGAATAATTTCTTGCATATTTTTGTTTTAGTTTCATGTTTAGACTTAGTGAAAACTTTTGATTTTTGCAAAGTAATTTTTATTACTAACTGGGGGTGGTAGATTTTCCTTTGAAATTTACAATATTTGTCAACTTTCATGGTGCGTAGGTCACAGGTCTGTGAAGATTCTGGAGTTCTCATACACTCTCGCATAGAGTACATGTCAACAAGTAGGATCCATATGTTACTCTTTCAAGGGTAACAACCTTTGGATGCCCTCACAAGGGTGTCATATTACTGCTTGCATGAGGTGTCAAGCTCATATTCGCCAGATCCAAACAATTTTTTTCTTTATATCTACCATGATACATGATTGTTCTAGATCTATTGTGGTGTAGCTCATTTTAATTCACAATGGTGCCAAAATTTTGTCACTCAAATACTCCCTAAAGAAAAATTCCAACCTTGTTGCAAGGGGAATGCCTAAGGATACTATCAAATGAATCACTACATGTCACCTATATGAGTCACTCCACTCTATATGATAGAAAAATCAATCCAAGGGGGGAATCCCGTGTGGTCAAGTTAAGTCCTATAATTCTAATTAGAAAAAGTGAGGACAAGGGCTAGATATAGAACCACAAAGAATGCTCCTAGAAAATATAAGTTATCAATAAGCAAACCAACAGATAAAGAGGTCTTCCCATAACCAACATTTGGAATAACCAACAGATAAAGAGGTCTTCCCATACAGTCTAAGTGGGCCTAATGGTTAAGAACATGTGTTTCCTCTTAAGAGGTCACAGGTTAAAATCCAGAGGGGGGTAGGGTATGTATACCTTCGTAGACTTCACCAGTCAAATCGTTGGGCGGAGGGGGGTCCCTCGTCCCACAAACAAGGGGGTCTCATACACCAATTTGGTGTGCTGGCTTGGCCGTGACCTTAAAAATAGATTATTATTATTATTATATTCCCCAAATCCTTACTAGTGGAGGTGTGAAACATAGTTACGGTAACGTGCTCACAACATTCACCTATGGTGCAGGTACCCTCGTAAAGATGAACACCCTACCTAATAACTAAAACAACAATAATGTGTTTGATTCAAGTATTGCAGGTACTTCCAACCCATAGTCACCTCTGTAGATGTCCTAGGAATGGCCATTATGGATACCACTTCACAATCGACAATCAGATAGAACAATCATAGGTTGGGACCATGCGTATGGGCACAAAAATTGCCCAAAATTTCAAGAAGTGATTCCACCTGGGGGGCTTGCACTTTTGGAATCCACGTACATGTAGTAGTCCACAAACACAAGAAAAATCAACTAGCAGATATCACCCCACTTTCTCTAAGTGAGACCTCGTGCTTAACTCCTGAGTGAGAGGAGCTTTCCCGATGAGCGCTCCTTGTTACTAATGGATTTATCTCTCACTAGTGAATTCTAGTTTTGGTTTTATGGCCTTGGAGAATTTCCTCTCCAACCTACACCAAAGCCCTAAATTATATTCTAATGTTGGTTTGCTACAAAAGAAAAAAGTCTTTAAATTAATGTTTGTTTTAAGGTTGTTGATTACTCAAAGGGTTATGTTATTACATCAACTTGTCAGAGTCCTATGGGTTTGTGGTTTATACCTAAGTCTGTAGTTTTTCCCTATCTCTATCCTTTTCATAGGCGGAGTCTTGAAGTTTTTCTCCCTTCGGCCGATAAAATCATTTTTTGTTTGCCTTTGTTCATTTGTGCACCCTGGTCTCCCTATTTTCTCAACTCGCATCCAGTCATCCAAATCATTGATCATGCAGGTCGCAGCCATGAACACAAAGTGCAGCTTTCTTAAACAGTTTGTTTCGATATTGAAGCATAAGCAAAAGACAGTTTTAATCTTTCAGCGGCGAAGATTCCGGGAACAGTCCAGATCAATGGCTCACGGACATTCAGGAGTGCAAACTTGCGCGAAGTATAGCGCCAAAATAAAAGGCCCTGAAGTGAATACGAGTGGCCTCGAAGGGAATATGAGTCATTGATCTTAAAGGGGATAGATGACAGTTGATCCAAGCCTTCGGGGAAATGAGCTTCGAGAGATTTGAAATGAAAAGTGCTTAGAAATCTCGAAGGCCCGAAGTCCCAAAGGCCCGAAATAGATTTGATCCGTCGATATAAAGTGCCAGAGCTAGGTCGTTGATCAGGAAGCCTCATATCAGATCACAAGATCAACGATCATGCTCTATTGCGGGGTCAAAAGGTGTGCACGTTTTAAAATTTCAAGGGTGGGCCGCAATCGAAACCGTGGTTTTTTTGAAAGGGATGCGTGGCGGTTCATGGTGAATTGCGGGGACAAAAGTGGTCTGCTTTCAAACGACCCTTGGTCGCGCCCGCAATCGTGCAATTGCATAGATTCGTGGCCCTAGGTCACATTGAATATGGAGCGATGGAGAGGAGTTGTGCCAAAGACCGAAAGCTTCCATATTGGTCACAGAAGAAGATCTGCTTGGCCTCGAGAGGTCAGGATTAACTTGAAAAATTCGTATGGCACAGCATGGAAACATTCATGAGTGTCAAGCCCTGTCCTGATACCAATGAAGGTATTTATTAAAGATTGGGGGCGGAAATTGAGACCTCGTCTCACCCCATATATGGAAAGTGTTGCAGAGCGCAGCCATGAAGGCACGCTGATGATATGAAGCTTCCTTATGGGCAATTTTTCATGTAAAACACATAATTGCACCTACCTCGCGTCTGACATGAGCAAACCTGCATAATTTGACAGAGCAGGCGTCGACTGAAGGCTTTGAAGGCAGTGGTACGATCACACTCTTGGTGGTTGCATCATTTCTGGGTATTTATAGACAGTTTTGATATTTTGTTAAGGTCGAATGGTTGAGCTAGGCTCCCTACTATTGTAATATTTTTATGAAGAACGATGGTTCTTTGGTTATGTATTTTTTTTTGAGACATCTTGGTTAATCTAAGTCATCTTTATTGCTCCATCTTATTTTCCTCTGATACTGAGAGAGATCATGATTGACTGATTCACATGAATTGTTATGATTATAATGATGAATGTTATATTATAGTGTTGTTATAATTTCTTTCAGTTTCTTTGAGATTTGAATTCAATAGAATCTTGCATTTAAGTTTTTCCTCCTTAGGCTGCTGGAAGACCTGATGTCCACAGCAGACCTCTACACTCTCCTCACCAAAGTCTTCCCTCTATTCACCCTTAATCCAACTTACTGACTGAAGTTGATTCCAGAACTCAATTGTTTATGCATGCTAGTCCAGATTTCTGAGTTAGAACATTATTATCATTGATTCCTCTCCATTTGACCACCTAAAACTCATTTAAATTTACTGTATAAACTGATGGGTATTGGGCTTACCTTCTATGCAATTTGAAGGTGACTTCTAGTGCTAATAGGTTCTTTTGATGAGCTTGAGAAGACAAGTGTGTGAGGGTTAAGAATTTCTTGCAAAAAATACTCAATGACACATTATCCAATAGCATACAAAGTGTAATATCCAAAGCACAAAGAATTTTTCATCATTTTATTCATTTCAAGTTTGCAAGATCATTTCAATTAATAACCAATTATCACAAATAACCAATGGTAATCAATTGCAATTAATGTAGAATATCTCACATACAAGTTTCTAAGTAAAAGCCAATTTATTGTTTATAAGTTCAAATTCATACACCATTACTTTTAAATGAACCATCAACTTATATATGCCAAGCACGAAATTTCATCAAGTCTTCATGAGATTATTTGAGCAAATTGAATGACATGGTATTAATTGGCTAGGGCAGTGTTACAGTGGGTTTAGGCCAATACACAAAGTATGTCATAAACCACGCAACAGTATACCATTGTAATAGATGAATGCACGGTGAGGTCATCATAAATGAAATGTTACCGAATCAAATAATGTTATTACCAAATTTCAATTATATCATCCAAGAGGATTGTCACTTTTCAAGCTTGACTTGTCCTTGGGCATACAAACTAGTGCTCTGAAAACTTTAGATGTGGCTAAACGACCTCCCAACAGCAAGAAAAGAGGGAGTGATACACATGTTAGAAGGTAATCTAAAATTATTTTAGATAGTGTGTGCAAGGACATGAAAACTAACCAATGTTACCTTGAAAATTTGTAAAACGAACCTCGGATTTGTTCACTATCTGCATCTACATATTTTGATAGTTATATTACAATGACTAAGTATATTGATTAGATAGAAACGATGACTCTCAATTATGATGACAGTAGATCAAAGGGTGTGAACTAACAAATCTCAAAGGGTAAGGGATCATGAACATACTGGAATTTTTGTTGTGTTAGGGTGTCAGTTCCTTAAATCTCAGAATCTATGGAATGATAAGTGTGATTACTTCATCACCTGAGGTAATTTGGGATGGCAAAATTGTTGGGTATGTGTTATATTCTTTGCACGAGTAGTAGTGTCATGTATTTAAGTGGTTTTTTCGACACATGGTTTTTGTCGATGGTTTTCTATTTCCCGTTAAGGAATTAGGGTTTTTGACTAATCCAGGTCATTGGGTTAGGGTTTTGGATGCCGCTGGATCTTATATGTATATTGTATTGTAAACAATGTAACACAATGAATGAATATAATATATGTTGGTTTTCCCGGTTTGGGTTTCCAGGGAAAAAATCTCTGTGTAATGTTTGTATTTGCCATTGTATCTTTTTTGTTCTTTTTTGAATATCTGTTTACAGTAGACATTGTACAAGGTTAGAATTTACAAAAACAAGGGGCTAAATGATCATGCAAGGACACCTTCAAACTATCCCTTGAATGGTAGTCTAAGGAATAGTTTTTACTCGTTGGAGTAGCTGCAAATATTGATAGTGAAAGGAAATAATATGTAGCTAAGATGGAGCAAAGCCCTACACCATTAATAAATCGTTGGAATCACTTAGAAAATGGTCAGATGCCAAGAATAATCTAGAATAAAAATTACCTTGAATTTCTCTTCCTAATTTTGATAACAAACCTTGGGTATGTCTCTGGAAAACATTGCAAAGGTTTAACAATGAATTGACCTGGGGTATGACAAATGAAGAAAATGGAACATTCCAAGGAAAGATAAAATCATTGGGGAAGATATGTGAATGGATTAATAGTTGGCATGACTAGGACCAAAGCACCTACAATAATATTCAAGATGGATAACATTCTTCAGATCTGAAAGTTAGATTGATCCGGATTATTTTCGGCATGAAATGAGAGCGGAGATATAATAAAGAAATGCACAGAGATATTGCAGATATTCAATAATATAACAGAAATGTATCAGAGATGCAACCATAAACACAGATATACAATAATACACGATTTATAT
>JASDQU010359386.1:0-11842 GCA_032191745.1 Picea mariana | reverse complement strand
TTGCATTAATAAACTGCTCCAAGTGGCCGCGTTGGCTGGGGTCGTGGATGTTTCCCCGTAGGGGTTTTACCACGTGAAAACATCGGTGTGTTGATCTTTGATCTGGTTATGTGAGTGGTTACTGAAGGTGTTCGTCCTCTGTTGGAATACCTGTGTTGTCGAACAAATTCTGCCTGCACAGAGGGCAGGTTCCTTTCCCCCTTCTTCTCCCTCGAGATAATACATATATATACAGAGGAATTATTTGTAGAATTTGAAATGCTCAGACTTTCGCATATTTCTAAAAGTAAAGATAAATTACAAAAAGGGAATGATTTAAAATAATAGTTATCCTACTTTAAAGGGACCATTTAAGAACATGTCTATCATCTCTGGGGCACCTTTCCTCTACTACCAACTGTCCAAAATTTGTTGAAATGTACTTACTTTTATTTGAGGACTCATTTCAGCTTAGCGATCTCCTCCTTTAGAGTATCTAACCAGACTAATTGATTCTCTCGAACACTTTCAGCCGTTTCAGCTATGGTTTCTTTCTTTTGTCGCTTGCTCTGTTTCTTCTTAACAACTCACCTGTTGATGACTAGATCCCTCATAATGGGATTTAGTCTGACTTCCAATTTTGATTCTGTAGCAATTTCTGTGTGGAATTTAGTCACTAATATATGCACAATTACCCTTTCCTTCTTCCTCGTAGGTAAATCTACCATGTTGCCTGAATAACCAGTCTCACTGGATAGAGCTTTGTCCATGTACCTCAATTTTGTGGACACCAAAATGCTTTTATAGAGATCAGAAGGTCGAGCAAATTTGGAGATTACTCCATTTATGGATAAGATGATGCCTCCATAGTTGAGAATTGGTAGTTATAGAGTCCCAATCATGAATCACAGACAGACTTACGTACAAGTACGTTGGTTTGCCATGGTCGGTTAATCCATTTCAATTGATTAGCTTTTGAGTTCATTACAGGTCAACGTTCACCTAACATCATATGACTGTGAAGTATCGAACGAGTGAAATAGGGTGATCTGACTAGCCATCGCCCATCCCACGGGTGGTGGTTTTGACATATTGAAACACGTGACATCGAAACTTTGGCAAAAGTGGTTTCAACAACCCACCTTTCACCTTGATGTATCTATGGAGGCACCATGTGTCTATTTTAAAAACCACAATGGTTTTCCCAGTCCGCCTTTTTATGGTTAAGTCTCGTGCAAGTTTGCCGCCCGATAGGGGCTCCAGCCGTTGATCTGGGCCGTTTTGTGATCGATGGTCTGTTGAGTTATACCTCTTGCGCCCCCACTGTGTTCGTCCATACGCCGCCATATTTTGTAGAGTTAAGAACTTGAGTTATTAATAGGTGAGAAGGTTTAAGTTTAGTTAAAATTAATTAGAGGTGCTCAGGGAAAGAGTGTTATGACAAAATATTTCCAAAGATGATCAAAATCCAAGACTACAAAACGTTAAGGTATGAACCTTGGCACAACCATAAAGTCTTTGGAAGCCACTACAGAAAGTCCTCTCATGTTAGTCAAGTATTCAATGGAATTTGGGCAGAGGAATAGATAATGTAGTGAATGAATTAGTGAACACACCCAAAGAAATCAATATACAAATTAAGCAATGCATGGGAGTAAGATCTATTATAAAAGGAATTGACTATCATAATGATAGTAATCGGATAAATAAAGAGGTTTATTGCATATTTGGATAAAGAGTGCATCATATCCAGGGATTAGCTATGCAATTATAGAGTAATGCTTCCCTTGTGGTTATTAGAGTACGCAGTGGAAGCATGGTATGAAGGGTATTAATTATGGCATGATAGAATTGGATTGTGCAAGGCAGGTTGAAATCAAATTGGTCAAGACAAGGGAAAGTAATAGACATGAAGCAAATCCAAGTATTGATATGATCAGTTAAGGAAAGGATAAATCAAGTACCTCAAGAAGGAAGTTGGTGTTAACTGTCCAAGGTTACTCAGAAAACATGATTAGAAATAGAATTGGGTCATGTAGGAGTTGGATCAGAGGGATCCGAAAAATAAATGGATGTTGAAGATCTAAAGTCTATAAGACAACAAGATTGGAACCATAATTCATCCAAGTATGAATTGGGATAGATGGATCCAGGAAATAAATAAAATCTGAAGGTTAATATCATTTTAGTATTTGGATGAAAAAACAAAGGCAACCACGAGTGTTTTGGCTAGAAAGTGCTCAGATCAGAAATATTCATGCATAATGATTATAGTGAAGAGCACTTGAAGGTTCAGGAATCTAGGAGAATGGAAGACTTCTGATATAAACAAGGAAACATGATATAGGAAGATATAAGTTACTGCAATTACTATAGCAACAAGTATTTTATGACTTGTTGGGACAACCATAGGGTGATAATGCTTGCATGTTTGCTAGTCTTGTTGATGAAGTTGCTGCACACGGATGGAAGCAACATAAGGTTGNGGAATATGGGATTATAACGCTGATAAGAAAGCATGAGAACTTCTATAGTCATCATCTAATCAGGTAGCATTAAAATCGTTTAATGGCAGCCATGCAGGTAAGTATCTCTCTTTTGGAAATTATGTTGTATAATTGCCAAAGGGAAATCCAGGTAAGAATTTCCCCAAATTGAATTTTATATTATGCTGTATGGTATTGTTTAAGTGCATTGACATGATTGAGTTACCACTAGGTGTGGAAAAATATAGAGGCCTGTTATAGTTATCAAATCTCTTAGCTTTTGAATGCACACACTGACATAGTAGCATGTCATGTTAATTTGGTTATGAGACAATAACCAAAGAAAATAAAAGATAAGAACTTGTTATATGAATGATGCTAAGAAATCTAGTCATGTATGAGACCAGGACAGGGTTGGATATGGCAAGGTATGGTTATAGAAAGGTTATGTGCCACACAAATACCCAATAAGCTTCCTACTTTAGATAAAACTTGGACTGCAACCTTTTTGCTAACACTAATAAAAACTACAAAATTATATTCTTGGTGTAGTGTTTAGGTTGAAAGGGAAGGCATCCAAGTAATTGGGAAGACAATGGGAAGTGTGTGGATATGGGGCAAGACAGATTTCCAATTTATGGATGGTGAGATGCATGATGTAGATAAATCTCATTCTGAAAATCAATGCAAAGGTGCATTGAATAAATAGGCATTGAGAGTTGCACTCATGCCTAGTAAGTGGCAGAGTTGCACTCATACATGATGGAATTGTATACTTAAATGCCTTTTGTTGAATGCATTATGTGAGTGCATGTATATATGTTTCATGGGAATAATTATACTAATGGTTGAAATTTTGCTAATTCAAGAAGTTGAGAACCTTTCAGGAACTATTAAACATTGCAACATGAAAGTTGCAAGTGAAGTAGTCACAGGAATAGTGACTACAGAAAATTTCTTGTTCAAAAAACTGAAGAAGTGAACTTACTATTGTTAATTATGAACATGCATATGCATAGAATGATGACTCATTCTATTTGCTTAAATTGTTTGGTAATTGTAATTGAATTACTAGGTGCAGGCAATTTTAAGATCATTGCATAAGGTGTTGCATAGGTTGAATTATGATGTATAGAAAACACTGACAATTTGCTGGTTGTATGCAATATATAATCATTGCAGGAAAAATGGTATTTAGCATGGTGTTTGTTGAAATCCATAAGATGAGATGATAATTATTAAAGCGGCAAATCCTGGAGCCACGGTGCTCTGAGACTTCCTGTCCGGCCTGTGCTGGAGCCTTGGAAGGGAAGTTGAGCAACTGATGAACTATTGGACAGTGAAGGTGCATACTAACTTGGGTTGTACAAGAATGTGGGGAAGAGAGACCATTGTTTGGAGTGTTGTTGAAGTTTGGTACCTTGGCCTAGACTATGTTGATATTGATTGTGGGTCGTGGTTATCTTGGGAAGCTATTTTCTTGATGGAGTCATATCCCATGCTTGGGAATGGTATGTTGCTGAGAGTTTATTAGCAGTGAGATATAAGGCTGGGTGGAACGTCATGGATCTACAACCAGTTGCTTCTTCAATGAAGTATAATTGAAGCATGTAATAAGGAACAATTAGCTGAATTATTTCTTGAAGCAACTCTATGGAATAGAGCAATTAACTTCCAGTGGCAGTATGAGTATGAGAATTGGTGCTGGAAAGTAGAGCACTAGATGGATAACAAGCTTTCAATAGCTAAATATTGGAAATTTTAGAGAATTGGAATGGTACATGGTATATAATGCATTGAGGACAATGCACAAACAAGGGGAGGGGATTGTAGTATCCCCAGGCTGAACCAATTGTAAATATAATAATGTACTTAAGATGGTGAGCTATTTTGATATAATTTTTGTATGCACCTTTCATGACATAGTGCGCGCAGGTACTGCGCAGCAAAAATGATAAAATGGGCACATTCCAGGATACAACGTGCAACACATTTAAGTGTGTGCGATAATGAGGCCAGGGAGCCTTTATGTATATGTTGTGTTTTATAGGCCGGTGAGCCAGTTATTATAAGCTAGGATGCTTATGTTTTGAATTAGGCCAAAGAGCCTAGATGCTAAAGGCCAGTGCACCTATTTTTGTATATGTCTCATGATTAATATAAAATACATCATTGTGCGCAGATTGACCATGATAAAAGAGATGGGGGACTAAAATCCACTAGTTAGGGAAAGGGTGGGGCCTAAAAGTTAAGGAAAAGGGATAAGCCAGGGAGCTTAAGCCAAAAAGGAATATTATATTAATATTTCTTAAATCATAAAGTATGGATAATTATTTTATCCTAAGTTCTAAAGTTGGGGACAAGTGGGCCAAAGTAGCCCCCAACATGACAAGTGTCAAGTTGGGGACATGCATACATATTGTTGGGACTTAGTTCATTTTCACACCCTCCCCCATCATTATTACCATCATCTTTTCCAGGATTCCTTCCATCATTCAACCATGATTTTCATGACCATTTTCACTCACGCAGTCAGTTATCCTCAGACATTCATTTCACTGTATCTGAACCTGTATTCATAGCCATTTTGTGTTGGTGTAGCTGGTTAGCTGGGGAGCGGGACTGAAGAAGTGGGTTGTCAGACCCATGAGATATTGAATAGGAAAGTTGTCAAGCCCGTGGGATATTGAAGAGGTGGGTTGTCAGGCCCGTAAGCAATTCTCTAGGTGAGAGAATTACTGGGAATTGATTTCCTGAAGGTGCTAAACTGCAGCTACAGTGCTCTGAGACTTCCTTTCTGGCCTATTGCTAAAGCCTGGAAAGGAAGTGGGGCAGCCAAAGGAATGTCGAGTAGAGAAGGGGCACACTTCCTGGGTGGGATAGGCATGTGGGGAATGAGGGACTATAGGCTATTAGTTGAGTGAGAACCGTGATGAAGTCTTTCCTATTGTCTATGAGCCTTTAGCTTGGTTAGGAATCCCTTTACCCCGGGTGGAGTTTAATCCCAGCTCATGGTTGACTCACTGTTGAGAGTGATGAATAATGTGGTCTAAGGCTAGGAGGTTCGTGGAAGGTTTGCATGCAATTGGTGATATTATTAAAAAGATAAGTGCTAATTGTGTGATAAATTACATGATGCATTGTTATCTACGTGTTTATTTTATGGGTTTATCATATGTGTGGTTATAACTGTCTGTAGGTTTTTGGGTGTTTCCTGTATATGATGCATGTCTATGGTTATTGTTATTTCAATGTGAATTTGTGCATTTACATAATGTATTTGTCTGTTATGTTTTATATATAAATCTTCCGCAAGAGTGTTGTGTGTGTATGTTTTAAATGCATGTAGTTAGAAAACAATTCATGTGGCATAGCTCAGAATAGAAGCTGGGTATGTTACAGTATGTTCCACAGAGAGAACATAAGTGTTCTCTGGCATAGCATGGCCCGACCATGGGTGGCTGGGGACATTACACTTTCAGCAGTGGGGCCTATATTTTATTAGGGAAATCCATCCTGCTTCAAGTGGTAAGCACAGGTGGATCTTGACTGCCACAAATTACTTTATTGAGTGGATAGAAGCCATCCCCACAAGGAGTGATTCTCACAAGGTAATCATTGGTTTTTTGGAGGATATTATAGCAAGGTTTGGTTGTCCGAAAAGAATTGTCACTGATAACATTGCATCTTTCAAGGCCAAACCATTGATCTAGTTTTTTGAGCAGTTTGGAATTTGATTGATTTACTCCACTCCTTACTACCCCCAAGGGAATGGACTGGAAGAGTCCTAAAATAAGAGCCTTATAAATATCATCAAAATACTGATAGAGGATGACAAGAAAGCATGGGATTCAAAGCTCAAATTTTCTCTATAGGCTGACCGGGTGACAACCAAGAGATCTCTTGGTGTCTATCCCTTACAACTTGTGTATGGAGTTGAAGCCATATTTACTTCTTATCTTGCCTTGCCAGTGGAAAAATTCTTCCAAGACCACCAAGGGGAGCTTGATGACATGATCAGAAGAATACAACAACTAGTAGAAGTGCAACAGACTAGGGAGCAACTGCTGTACAAAGCACATGAACATCGACAGAAAATCAAACGAGATTTTGACAAGAAGGTAAGAAAAGAGGATTTCCAGTTGGGAGATCTAGTACTCAAATGGGATGAACCCAAACAAGACAAAGGAAATCACGGTAAATTTGAAGCTCTGTGGATTGTGCCCTTCAAAATCTCTGAGGTATTTCCAAAGAATACTTATTGGTTGCAAAATTTGGGGGGATCTTAAGTTTTTGGTGGCCCTATAAATGGGCATTTTTTGAAGAAATATTTCATTTAGGCCGTGACCGACGTTACACCACTGTAAATACCACTCCTGTCTTGTTTTGATTTTTAATTTTTCATTTTCAATAAGAGACCCCGTAACCCAAAGATAAGGCACTAGAGCTGTGCGTTCTTGGCAGCTCGCAGGGAGCATGCCATCCCCCGTGGAGCCAAATGTTGTCACACAAACTTGTCAGAGTCTTGTGGGTTTGTGGTTTCTACCTAAGTATGTAATTTTTCCCTGTCTCTCTCCTTTTTGCAGACCAAATCTCAAGTTGTTCCCCTTCGGCTTGTAAATTTTCTCTGTTTTCCCTCGTTCATTTGAACGTCTTATTTTTCCTGGTTGTCTTACCTGAGAAGTCTTGGACTTAAGATTTTATGTTTCTCTGATGAGGTTGTCTCATTCGCTCATCCTTTGTTGTTTTGATCTCCCCCCCCTCCAACCAGTCATCCATGTCCTTGTTGATACAGATTGAAGCCATGAGCTCAAGGCACAGTAATCAGAGCGACCCATTCCAGACTCGGATCAAGAAAACAAGCGAGTTCATATCCCAACGACTGGGATTCCATGTGGAGTTTAGATCGACAATTTATAGGTGTTCAAAATCCAAAAGTTTCTCGAAGTTTAGTGCCGAGGCAAAGGACTAAGATCAAAGGTTGAGTGAAGATTTAATCTGGGCTGTAGATCTCATCGGGAGAGATCAACAATGGAAAATAATCGTGGGAATCAGGAGTTTAGAATATTGTTAAAGTTGTTCATCAAGGGTCTGAAATCCTAAAACCCGAAATCAACATGGGCCGCCNCAACATGGGCCGTCTGATTCAAAGGGACGCGTGGCACCAGATCCGAGCAGCGAAGAAAGTCATTTCTGGAAACTGAAGTGAGGAATGTGCAAATTTCCTGAGTCCCAAAATGCCGAAGGCTTGAGGTCCCTAAGTGCAAAAATTATCTAGACCGTTCAATTCAAAGGAACACATGGCATCATATCACCGGATTCATAATTTCGCAAATCAAAAGTTTTGAAGGGAGCTATATTTCAAGGTCCTAAAAAGAGAAACCCCAAAGCACTTTGAAGATAGGCACCGGGTCACGGTCTAAGGTCATGTGGAAAGCGAATCTAGGAGAAAATATTGGTGCCCATTGTGTGAAGCCGACCAAGGTGGAGTTCCTAGGAAGAGATCATGTCTGTCCAATGGAGGGAGGGACATGGAAGAAAATAAGCAAATCACTAATTCATGATTTGGGAAATTGGCAAAGGGCAAAGTGTCGACCTCACGAAGCACTCGGGATTTAAGCGCCAGGTTGTGTCCCGGGGTCACATGAAGAAGAGGTATCTATGGGAGAATGAAGGAAAGGGTGTTGATTTCACGAAGACCTTCACCAAAGGTCAGGGTTTCCCATGTTCGTTACGAAGTGAGACCACCATGGTTTCAAAATGCCAGATGAAGCTCGAATAATCGTTAGCTGTGCATGGCAGTTCTCGGGACGTTAGCCCTGCCCTAATCCCAATGAAAGTAATTAAGGAAAATGGAGTGGTGGTTGAAACCTCATTTCACTCCATAAATAGAAAGCGTGGAAGAATTGGCCATGGAGGCAGACTAATAGTCTGAATTTTTATGTGGACAGATTTTCCTGTAAAACCCATGCTGATCTGAGCTTGCGTCTGGTAGAAGAATGCCTACACAGTCTGACAGAGAAGACGTAGACATATATCATTGATTTTAGTGGTCACGTCACACTCCTGGTGGTGGTGAGTTGATTTTGAGTATAAATAATTAGTTTTGATATTTTTTTATGGTTGATGGTTGAGCTAGGCTCCCGCATTGTAAAGTTTTAATGAAGCTCTGGTTTTTTGGTTATGTAATGGGATTTGAGATTTCTTATTCAATATAAGTCAGACTTATTTTCCGTCTCTTTGCCTCTGATACTAAATGGCTAGGGCATGGATGATCCAGTCAATTTGTAGTAACTGTATTGTGATGTATGTTTGATTTCAATCCGGTTGTAACTTCATTTAGTTTCCTAAAAATCTGAATCCAAGAGGATCTTGTTTTTTGAGTTTTTCTTCTTAGGCTGCTGGAAGACTTGATGTCCATAGTAGACCTTTACATTTTCTCCTCAAAGTTCTTCCTAGTGCTCACCCTTACTATGAATTACTGACTAAATTTGAATCAAGACCTCACCTTCTTGTGCATGCTAGTCCAGTTTTCTAAGTTAAAGCAATACCATCTTGAGTCTGCGCCCATTCGATCCCCCTTAAATTTATTCATTGTGACATAAAAACTAATGGGTACTGGGCTTACCTCCCTTACAATCAGGAGGTAACTTCTGGTGCTAACAGATTCTTTAGAGGCATTCATACTTCCCGTGAACCCATTATTGAATCTTAGAGAAGATCCACTTCTGCTCCAGCTAAATTCATTAGGAGAAATTGTTATTGAAGATCATACTCAAATACCTACTGGACCTCACATAGAGTCTGGTGTGGACGATCCACCCTTTTAGGGTGAGTCATTTAGAAGTCCTAATAAACCTATGGCATCACAAATACTTGAGACATTTGCTACCTATACGGTACCTTTAGATCATTTTACTGGCATAACCAGTAATGTCGTCATAGTTTTAGACCAATTTTTGGTTGACTCTCACTCAATTCTTCCTCTCTAGATTTCCCACTCTACCATGGTCCCACAATCTATGAATGTTTCTATGGGAAATGTGGTTATCACTCAAGCTCCTATTGGAACACCACTTCCTCTTAGACCAAATCCGTCACTTCCCCTTAGGTATAACGCTTTGAATACTTCCATTGCTATTCTCACCCAGAATCCATCCAGAGCATCTAGACTTTTTGTTCCTCCTGGGTATAATGCTCATAGTCATTTTGTCCATATGCCTACCCATGTTCTCTCCAGGGGGCCTTACGTTCCTCCTCCACCTTTGTCTGAGCATCTAATCATCCTAGCCCTAGTGGCTCCAATCAAGTGGGAGGCACCAGTCATTCTGTCACTTCTGGTTTGCAGATTCCTTTTGGAGGTAACCTCAAGTTGGGGGGAAACCTCAGATTTGGGGACAACCTCAACTTGGGGGGAAACCTCAAGTTGGAGGCCATAACCCAATTTATGGACAAAGTATGCATGTATTACAATCTCAACCTTGGAATTTTCCTTTCCAAGGGAATCAACAACCATATGGGGGGAAACATCCTCAAGTTAAATCTTTTGTACCCCCTAATCTTGGGAAACCGTATCCAGGTTCTATGAATCCTACCTGGAGTCAAAATCTTCAGTCTAATGTTCCTTTCCAAGGGAGAACACCTAATAAACAAAACCCTATTGGCTATTTGACTTAAAATCCCCCACGACCAAATCTGTCAGAACTATCTAACTATCTACAAACTGCTTATGGTCGTATTGGTATACCTACGAGACTGCCTCCTCAAAACTACTAGTTTCCTCAAGTGAACAGACAATTTCCTTTTCTAGCCACTTTGGATTTACCGGATTTATCTAGGATTTTGAATGATCCTATTTTTCATTCTCCTTATTGGCCCACCATACCGACCAAATTACCATTTGACATTCCTAAGTTTGACTGTCGATCAGAAGAATATCCAAATAATCACGTCATGACTTTCCATCTTTGGTGTTCGTCCAATTCATTGATGGATGACTCTATAAGATTATGACTTTTCCAATGAACTCTCATGATTTCGGAAACCAAATGGTACATTAAGTTACCACGAGGATTATTTAATGACTTTAATATGCTCTCAATGGCCTTCTTAATGCATTACCAATTGCCAATTCAATATGAGACATGAATCAAAATTTTGAGATCTTTTAAACAATCATCTTCCACTCATATTTCTGATCACATCCATGAGTGGAGGAGGAGAAGACACTTAATCAAAGTTCCCCTTCCTGATCAAATATTGGCTGAGTGGTTTAGAAAATCACTCATTGGGCCTATATCCCGTGATGTTGCCATGGGTGGTGTCGTCACTAAAGAGTATGAGATTAGTCGTGCTCAATATGTAGATCTCGTTTATTTGCAAATGAGCACACTTTACGACTTGATCCCTGATGCCCCTCGTGCTTCTACATATTTTTTGGGCTCTAAATATGTCTTAAAATATAACCTCTATGCATCATCCAAAGGGAGCTAATGGCACAAGCGTTTTACTTGTCTCCTACGTAGGTTCTTACCTTCTGTTTTCAATACCCGTCCTTTAGATATTCAACCCTGCAAAGGGACAACAATCGTAACAAAAGGAACAACAATCGTGACAAGGGAACGACAATCGTTATATTGGGCTGAACTAATGTTGTATTAATTGAGCTATAGTACTTTCCCAACTATATAATTTGTCAACGTGGGGTTCGTAATCCGACGAAGCACATGCAAAGTATATGCAAGATTGAAGCGAGACTAATCTAATCTAATGTTTAAGCTACAACTGAAATTGAATCATTAATATAACACATGACTGAAATAGAATCATTAATCTAACACACGACTTGGAATTGAAATTAATCTAGGAATGGGAAATTGCGTAAAGGAAATTAATCTAGGAATGGAGAACTACATGAAGGAAAAGTAGATACAACATGTGAAGAATTGAATGACACAATAACATATGTGAGCTCACATCAATGAAGCAATCTTCTATTACAATAACCAAATCAATCTTCATAACAAAATAATAAAAGCATGAAAACCAAAACCATGAATCAAAGCTAAGAATCCCTTTCTCTTTCGAATCCTAATGACTACCATTAATGACTACTCTAATTCTCTGCTTACAACTTCTAATTCCTATTCTACTTGAATCTTCTCATTCTAATTGAATTCTCATGAAGATAGAGCACTCTCTTTTATACATGAGAGCCTTGAAGATAAGATAACCATCTCATTATTACAGATCCACTTTTCTCTCAACTTATTTCCCATTATTACAAAATAAAATCCCTTCAAATCCTCACACATATCTCTCATATATCTTGGATAAGATATTCCAACCAAATCTCCATGATCTTCTCCTTGGAATGG
>JASDQU010359385.1:0-11842 GCA_032191745.1 Picea mariana | reverse complement strand
GAAGGAGGTTATACTGAGAAGCCTAGCTAGCCTATATTGTCAGTGATGAAGAAGACCCCACCAATCACCCCATATTTGCACTTGACACCGACTTGGGGTCTAGTTTTCTACAGCTTACCGATGCCCCTGAAAGCTCTTCACTAATCAGAAAACATCCCAGCCCTGATCATCCGATTTCCCCTCAAAACCCCTTTGTGTGGAAGATGTTTTTTGATGGAGCTTCTCTAGCGAAGGCGCTGGTGCTGGAGTGGTTTTCATATCACCTTGTCAAGAAGCCGTGTCCCTGTCATACAAGCTGGAATTCGAAGCCACCAACAACGTGGCAGAGTATGAAGCTCTTGTTCTGGGTATGAGGGCCGCAAAGGAAATGGGAATAAAGGAGATGGACATGTTTGGAGACGCGGAATTGATTATCCAGTAGGTCAGGAATGTTTATCTGGCCAAGCATCCTCGGCTCAGGAATTACAGAAACGAGGTATGGGACCTGATTGATAATTTTTTCTCAGCTTTCAATATTACTTTTGTCCCGAGGGAAGGCAATACCTCGACTGACTCCTTAGCGGTCTCGGCTAGTTTGTTAAAGGTCCCTTTGCTGCCGAATATCCACGGTGAGTTCGAAGTAAGATACAGGCCCTTTGTACCAGACAATGTCAAACACTGGAAGGTGTTCGAAGATGATCCAAAAATTGAAAGGTTTCTACAATCTGTGGATGAATTTTCTACGTTGCACATTGACCAAGATCCCGACCTGGAAGGTGACCCTTGTCCTGAGGAGTTTTTAAATAAAATCGCTAATCATCAGATCATTCAGCTGCCCAACAATCACATTCCGAGAGGACTCATCCCTTTAGAAAGATTGTTCAATGGGAGATGTTCCAGTAAAGGGCAAGGTCTCAAATGAAGATGCTGAGACAACCGAATGTAACATCGGCACACCGGAGGAGCCCAGGTTTGTCAAATTATCAAGCAGTTTGACCAAAGAACAGAAGGCCGAATATACCAAGTTGCTAAAAGAGTTTGTCGATGTGTTTGCATGGATGTACGAAGACCTCAAGAATTATGACACATCTATCATTGAGCATAAGATCCCACTAAAGGAAGAGGCTAAACCGTTTAGATAGAAGCTGAGATAGATAAATCCCATGTTGCTACCTGTCATGGAGAAAGAAGTGAAGAAATTGTTAGATGCCCAAATTATTGTCCCCTTGAGATATTCCGAATGGGTGGCCAATTTGGTTCCGATAAGGAAGAAAAGTGGAGAAATCAGGCTTTGTGTTGATTTCAGAAATCTGAACAGAAGCTCAAAGAAAGACAATTACCCCCTACCTACGATGGAACATATATTGCAGAGGGTAACTGGTGCATCAACGATATCCATGATCGATGGGTTTTCTGGCTATAATCAGATATCGGTCATGCTCGAGGACAGGGAGAAGACAAACTTCACCACTCCTTGGGGCACATTCATGTATGCCAAAATGCCATTTGGGTTGATGAATGCAAGAGAAACATTTCAGTGAGCCATGGATATAGCCTTCATCGGAGAAAAAGACCAGTTTGTAGTGATCTACCTAGATGACATCACGGTCTTCTCTAGGTCTGATAAAGAGCATCACTGTCATTTAAGGAAATTTTTCTTGAAATTCCGGAGATTTGGTCTTTCCCTAAATCCCAAGAAGTCCCTGTTTGCTATGATGGAGGGAAAGCTGCTAGGCCATATAGTATCGGCGGAAGGAGTGAGAATTGATCCCAGCAAAGTGGAGGCGATTCAAACCCTGTCACTTCCCAGGTCTAAAAAAGAGGTCCAGGCATTTCTAGGAAAGATTAACTTCGTGAGGAGATTCATCTCAAATTTTGCTGAACTGGTAAAACACATCACAAAAATGCTCAGAAAGGGAAACGAAGTGAGATGGACTGTTGAGCCCTGGGAATCTTTTGACTGAATAAAAAAGGCATTGACTGAGGCGCCTATGCTAATCAATCCTGATTATTCCAAGGATTTCTTGATTTTTTCTTTTGCTTCCTAGGATACAGTGGTGACGGTCTTACTGCAGAAAAATGAGGAAGGGCATGAGCAGCCCATTGCCTTCTTCAGCAGGGCATTAAGAGACGCAGAGAGCAGGTACGAAATCATGGAGAAACAGGCCTATGCCTTAGTGAAATATCTTAAAGCTTTCAGAGTCTATGCCTTGCATTCAAAAGTAACAGCATACGTTCCTTCAACTTCCATGAAGGACATCCTTGTACAGCCTGACGTAGATGGGAAAAGAGGTAGATGGATCGCTAAAATTCTGGAATTTGACTTAGAGATAAATCCCACCAAGTTGGTTAAGGGGCAAGGTTTAGCCAAGCTAATGGCTGAATCCAACTGTGAAGCCTTGGGAGTTAGTTTCATCAATACTTGCCCAGGATCTCAGCAAGCTGAATCGCCCATCCAATGCTCTCAAGATGGCTTATCGCTCGCAGGATGTGCCTGGTATCGTGACATTCTGTATTTTTTGCAGGAGTTGAAGCCCCCCGATGGAATGGGAAAAAGCAAAGCAAGGGCTCTAAAGCTCAAGGCGGTCAGGTATTGCCTCATTGACCAAGCCTTGTACTGGAAAGACCCTCTAGGGGTATTTCTAAGATGCCTGGACCCGCAGGAGGCCCAGAAGGTTGCATTTGATTTTCATAGCAGCCTTTGCAGAGGTCATCATTTCTGGAAGACCACAGCTCACAAGATACTCCGAGCTGGGTATTACTGGCCCACTTTATTTCCTGATGTTTGCAGGGAGATCAGAGCTTGCATCAAATGCCAAAAGTTCTCAGGAAAACAACAGCTCAAATCGCTGCCATTAAAACCCATAGTAGCTTCGGCACCTTTTCAACAGTGGGGGTTGGACTTCATCGGAGAAATTCATCCTCCCTCAAGTGGTCAGCACAGATGGATCCTGACTGTAACAAATTATTTCACCAAGTGAATATAAGTTGTCCCCACCAGAAGCACATCACACAAAGTAATTATCAGCTTCCTGGAGGATATCATAGCCCGATTTCGCCATCCCAGCAGGATCGTCACCGATAACGCTACTTCTTTCAAATATGAACCTCTAATTAAGTTTTGTGAGCAGTTCCAAACCTCGCTAATTCACTCCACCCCCTAGTATCCCCAGGGCAATGGTTTAGCAGAATCCTCTAACAAAAGCCTGATAAAGATCATCAAAATATTGTTAGACGATAACAAAAGAGCCTAGGATTCAAAGTTGAAATTTGCTCTGTGGGCCGATTGTGTCACAACGAAGAAGTCTCTGGGCACTCCATCGTTTCAACTAGTCTACGGAGCAGACGCGGTTTTCCCTACTCAGCTTGCCTTACCTGTGGCGAAGTTATTTCAAGACTATGAGGGAGAACCAGATCATATGATCAGAAGAATTCATCAGATAGTGGAAGTGCAGTAGATCAGAGAACAAGTGAGGGACACAGCTTATAGTCATCAGCAGAAGATCAAACAGGCTTTTAACAGAAAGGTCAAGAAAAAGGAGTTGGAGATCGAGGATTTGGTATTTAAGTGGGATGCACCCAGACAGGATAAAGGCAAGCACAACAAGTTCGACACCCTCTGGATTGGCCCCTTCAAAACCTCTGATATTTTCTCCAACAACACATACGGGTTGCAGGATCTAGAGGGTGAAGAGGTTTTCAACAGCCCACTGAATGCACATTTTCTAAAAAAATGTTTTATTTGAGCCTTAGACGGCTCCTCTGTTTGTAAATATTGTCCTTTTTGCCTTTTTGTATTTTCTTTTTACATTTTTTCGGCTTAATAGGTGACTCCATAGCCCAATAACAAGGCACTGAAGCTGCAGAAGGAGTTCTTAGAGCATCACAGGGACGACTCTATCCCCCATGGAGCCTAATGTTAGCAATATTTCTTGTCTCGGGATTAGGCATACCCAGGTCTGCAGTTTGCACGGGAAGCACCTGAGCATAACACGAGAGAATCCCATTTTTTTTAGCAGCAAGACAAGCGAGCGGGCGAAGTTTTACCATCAGCGGCCAAGATCCATCCATAGAAGCGGATCGACAGCCATCGGGTTTTCGGGGCCGACCAGTTGCCCAGGGTTTAGCAAGGGGAAGTGCCATGGGTCAAAATGAGTCTGGACCATCCAATATCATTGGGACAAGTGGCAAGCCTATTGGCATATCGCAGATCAGGGTTTCGAGGAACAGGCACCCCTCATTTCATGCATTTTGAAACCCCGAACCCTGAATTTTCGATAGAGCCCAGGATTAGGCCCATGGTTCTGGCGCCTGGTCATAAGAGAACAGGCTTGGAGGAGGGGCGGTTATGTTTGTCATTTAGCCACTCAGGCCTCAAAGCATCAAGATAAATCTCAGAAGGAAGGCATTGTGATGCTCCAGATGCCAATTCGACGTGAGCTAAATCCCAGTACCTGTTGGAGATTAATGAAGAAAAGAGAGGGTGGTTCAAACCTCACCTCGCTAATTTATTGCAGAGTATGGAGGTCCCGACCGAAATTCTGCCTAAGAGGGTCCCCTGTACCATTTCACCTCAGGGAAGCCACGCTGAGTCTTTAACTTGCCAGAAAAACCTGCACACGCCAAGTCAACATTCAAAGTGTTCAGCTACCTCTGGCATAGGCCATGTCGAATTGAGGTAGTGTATGACAGAGTAATGCAGGCTAGATTTGATTGAGGCGATGCCATCCATTGAAAGTTCTGAGATGCCTCTGCTGGGCGAAAGGAATGGAAGAGTATATGTAGGAATTTTTTCCATTTTGTAAGCATCGATGGTAGAGCCGAGCTCCCTACTGTAAAGTTTTAACTGATATTCTAGTTTCCTATTTATGCATATGTATATGAGATATCTTGTTTTATGACAGACAGTTTTTCTTACTCCATCTAATTCTCGTCTCATGCTAAGAGAGTTCGTGATTGACTGATTCGCGTGAATTATTGTAGTTATGTTATGATAAAAGATTTATTGTTGCATTACTTCATTCTCTGTCTTTTGCGTTTGAATGTAAGATGATATTGCATTTGGACGTCTTCTTCCTCAACCTGTTAGAAGCCCGATGTTAATAACAGACCTCTGCTTTCCTCTTATATAAGTCTTCTTCCTATTCACACTTTACTATAGATCACTGTCTGAAGTTTATATAAGACCTCACTCACTTATGCATGCCTGGTCTAGTTTTGGAGTTGGAATGATATTGTTTTGAGTTGGCTTCCATTCGGTCATCCCATCTATAAACCACTGTGACATAAAATTGATGGGCGTCAGGCTCTGCTCCTGCTAGCAATCCGAGAGTGACTTCCGTCGCCAACACATTGAACCCCATAAAATTTGACTTCAACACTCTCTCATGTTACGGTGGGTCTTAATTTGTGACTATTGTAGTTGTTTTTTATATTTTCTAAAGACCTATGAAATTTGTTGGGCTATCAATGCCCGTGAATCATCAACACTTCTTCCAGGTGTCATCACCTATTTTCAGAGTATGTTCACCATCAGAATTGTCCTCTTCCATTATCAACCCACCCCGGAGGGTGCTGCAGTCATCTACATCAACATACCACTTCAGTTACTGTCTTCCACATTTTGAGTTACATGACACGAGAGTGGGGCATGCCCGCCTCGTTTGTACACAGTTTTATTTTTCCACACCTAGCAAAAGGTTTGGGTCCCACAAGTTCCCCTCTCCCTCTAGTGGATCACTCTTGCAATCCCTCTCAACACTCTTCCTTACAATGGTACTCTCAGTAGAAGAAACTTTGATGTATTTCAGCTATATGTATGCTCCTAACCTCACACATCAGGGGCCATCTATTATCACTAAAATTTCATCCACAAATGTTTGCAGGAATCCAGCATCTCCAAACACCTATTAATTCATTCATGGCCCAAAAATTCATTTCCAAAGGGCATAACTATACAATTGGTTATAAAATCAGCATGCGCTCATAATATAAAGGAAGCCCATGCACGTGCGCTAGTCAAAATGCAGGGAAAGCACACATGTGCCCGATGCGCAATTGTGGATGCAAAAATCCACGCACACCTCGGAATGATGCATTAATGATTTTGGTCAGCCTCCCACCCACTTCTGGTTCATCTCCCAAGTCGATTTGACCCCCAAATCTGAGCTAAATCCGAGTGGGGGGCTGGTCAAAGACCTAAAGGTGCCCCAAAGGGCCCCTTCTTCACACTAAAGACCGGTTGGATAATGCCTCAAAGATTTTCTATAAAAAGAGGCCATGGGTGCACTATATTTCCAAGAATCTATTTGTATTTTTATGCTGCCTCTATTCTCCTGCAAGGAACATATTTCCTCATTGGAGAAAACAAGCACCATTTCATTGGGCTATTCACATCAACACTTGAGTGAATGAGCTTTGGATTTCGTCACCATTTCCTTTTAGTTTTCTATTTGTAAGAATATCTCTCTCATTAGGGGTTCAAGAGCCCTCCCTTGGAAGAAGAGGGGACCCATAAGTCTCCCTTTCTCTTTGGTGTTTGCCCACTAATACAATCTATCCATTGGTGGCATGAATATCGGTCAATTGTTAGATTAATTTTGGTTATAATTCCCTTATGCACTTTAGTTTAGTTTCTTTAATTGTTGTTAGCTTATTTGTTTGTTTATTTCTTGTGCTTGATATTTCTAACTCTTGCACTAACTTATGTCCTATCCATCTAACCCAACTAGACTTGAAAGAGTCCCTCTTTTTCTCATTCAGGTGACGAAAAGGATACAACGCTCATCAGCTACTTTATTATTTTATTCTATCTCATTCTTTAGCCTTTTGATCTCTTCTTCCTTTTCTTCTAATTGAGAGCTCTTACTTTCTTCTTGTTCCTTGAGCATTTTCTTTAGTTTCAAAATATTCTTTTGATTCTTTTCAAGAAACCTTTTAGTGTTCTTCAAAATATAGCTATAGTCTATATAACTATGGTCATAGTTTTATTCATATAGACCCTAATCAACTTTCTTTTTAATCTTTGAAAGTTGTTCTTCTACTTCTTCCATGGAATAATTATCATTTGATTCTTCACAAACTATTTCTAGATCTTCTTCTTCACATGTAGAGAAACATTCAACTTCATCAAATTTAGAATTATTGTAATTAGAGGATTGTGGAGACTCTTTGCCTTCATTTTTCTTGATGGAGTTGTCTTTAGTGTCTTCCTTCTTCCTTTGGTATCTGTCCTCTATATTTAGCCATAGATCCTTGGCAGAAGCGCATTGTCCCATGATTTCTTTGATAGAACTTGAGAGTCCATTGAAAATGGTCTTGAGAGCCAATGCATCATTCTTGTTTTCTTCCTTTTGAGATGCAAACTTTGACTTGTTCTTCAAAGGAACTGATCCACTAATAGTTTCTTTCCAAACACCCGCTCCTTTTTCCTTCAAAAGAACTTTCATTTCTATTCTCCATGTTGAATAATTTTCCTCATCAAGGATTGGAACTTCATCATCCATTTGTGTGTCCATGGATATCCTACAAGCTTGTTAATGCTTATAGTGAAGGCCCTCTCTAATACCAATTGTTGGACACACTGACCACACTGAGGGGGGGGGGTGTTAATCAGTGTAGGGCTCTTTTTCAACTTCCCTTCACAAAAATCCTTATTTAGAAATCACCATTTACTCATCACTTATTACTATCATTTATAACCAATTGTATGTGAACATATATCATCAACATATAACAACATATATCATCAATAACCCATCACCATAAAGAACACAAAGAACAAAAACAATTTTATTTTTGTTTTGGACTACAATCCTTGGGTTTATCAACAACAACTGAATAGAGTTACAAATCCACAAGAGCACCAACTCTGCAATGAAATACTTAGCTTACACAACTCATCACCAACTGAGAAGATAATTCAATCCTCAAAAGATGCCAATATGTCAACAGGTATGCGACATGTCAATAGTGAAGCACACGTATGTACGCACCCTACTAGTAGTACAACTAGCATATGTACGTGGCCTGTCTATACTACAACCTGCGTATGCCTTTTGAACAATTAGGGTTTTCTCCCCTTGAAAAACTCAGATCCTCTGCAGCCTTCAGTCACATCTACTTCTTCCTTTCACTATCCAATCTATACCATAACCAATCACAACACATCTATTCTCTCCAACAACTTATTCATGCTCCTCAATAATACAAAATGAATGTTACTCAATCATAAGTAACCAGTATTCTATGGAAACCATATCAGTACTGAATCATAAGAGTGTATCTATCAATTAACCAACATAACCATATCACAACAACCATACCAAAAATGCCTTAAGCATTCACCATAAAATAAGCAAGAGTATACATCAAGACAATCATGTAACCATACCATAACTTCTATGATAGATCTGATCCCATAGAATGTAGATCTGTAACTTGCTTCATCCTTCAGGAACCTGCTGCTAGCTCACACTCAAGTATTAATGAATTATTCCAAATATACACACTCTAACCTCCTTCAGACTACATATGTAAGTGCTCTGGCTCACTGCAGCCCGCGTATGTACACACATTGGCCCACTGCTGCTCACGTACTCCTTCAAAAACTCAAGTTTCTAAACTTCACTTTCGCCGTCAATATCTCAGACTTAAGAAAACTTTGATGCGTCCATGAGATCATCCAGTCAATATCTCACTCAGAATAGATCTTCAATATATGCTGGAGAGATATATCCTTACAAGAGACCCTTGCCTCTTATTTCTATTCTCCAAGTAGCTTCCATAGAAGCATCCACTAGGCCACTTTGTCCACATATCCACTTTATCCACATAACCACTTATTTCCAACTTTGTCCAATTGGCCACTTGTCCATATATCCAATAGCCACTTGACCACTTAACCCACTTTCCTCATTTTAAGGTTAACCTTCTTATAACCACTTTCCATAATTAGAAAGTTCTCCATTTATTTTATTATTTAAATAATTCTCTTTGAATTTATCACTTCACTTTATTATTTAAATAATTTCTTCTTTGTAAGAACTTTGACTTCTTTGACCTTTTGGGGCTTCTAGCCAACATATGAGGGTCCTCCAACTTTGTAAGGCCAAAAATCTCAAACCGTGAGAAGTTATGTGACGTTCCACATACCACTGGAAATGGAATGACAAGAACTATCCATCTATGATAGTTTCACTGACAAATTCACTGATATGCATCTCATTATTACACAATTAAGCATGGGTTCTCTAACCATACTTCTAGGATAATTGAACCACAAAGTGTCTTCCCATGAGAGATTTTACCATAAGGGGACCGCTTTGGAGTTCATCCATTTTTACTTCCTATCAACCATGAAAAGACAATAATGAGTCATCGTTACATAAATCTAAGTGGAATAACCCATGCCAATACATCACTATGAAATTGTCCCTTTGTCATTGATTCCATGCATGATCACATGATCCAACGATAAACACATTAATCAATCCATCTATGCATCATATATAAATGACACCACATCGATCCATCTTTATCTATGCATGACATCATATATCAATGACTCCACTTGACATCAAAGACAATACATACTTCATCAATATACTATGATGAGACATTGTTCCTTTGACATCAACATTAATCCTTTGACATCAATCCTTTGACATCAACATTAATCCTTTGACATCAATGAAAACATGATCCAACAGTATTGAGATTCAATCTTGACCACTCATTGAACAACAAGATTTGATCTTGATCGTTTGTTGGGATTGATGGTTGGGAAGGCTCGTGGGATTGATCTCACAGGGGAGATTCTACAACAAGGTTCATAGGATCGCACTCACAGGAGGTTAATTCTACATGGTCTACAAGTTGTGGGTTGTAGATAAGTTGTGTGGTGGGGAAAAGGGTTGAGCTCAAAGGAACGAGGCTGCAAACCTTATGGTTTGCATGCTACAAAAAAAACTATGAACAGTGGTGGCATGCAAACATGATGGTAAATCCCACAAACACAATTACAAATAAGGATGAGATCCATTACATTTGTCATGCACATTGGTAGGTTAAAGAACATGCAGCTTAGGAACTTGTGTTAATTTGGGTCATTGATCAACATAGATGTCCACCATCCAATCTATCGGATGATCTTGTCACCTTGTGAGGCACAACTATGAAGGAAGGTTCCACATCAACATGTTGATCCAGTGTGCCATGTTGGCATTCCATGTTAGGGAAATTTTGGCAAGGGTATATTATTTAGAAGCTGACATGTGTCTATCATGTACAGGTGTGACCCTTAGTTGACTTTGGAAATAGGTCAAGTGATATTGAACCTTGGTCATTCATTAGGAATTGAGATTGGATCCAAATCATTTAATCTATAAAAGGATTGATCCCAAAGGTACAAGGCCACAAGCCTTGCAGTGATCCAAGAGGATATCCACTTCCAATAAAGGAGTCTCAAACAATTTTCTGCAGCATTATGGACACGGTTTATTACACTTTACACACCAAGGCTAAAGCTCATTAAATTTTTGGTAAAAGGTAAAATAATTAATTATAAATATTTAATACCTTTTAGCATAATATGCTCCTGTATATTTCATTTAATTTGTAAAAAGGAAATTCAATTAAGTGTGAGAATCCACCTCACAAATTAGTTACCTAGTTTTAAGGGGAAGTTGGTAGTCTCATGAATTGGTTTGGGATTCTTCCTCATTATATCCCAAGTAGTTTCCTAGTATCAAGGGGAGGTTAAGAGTCTCCTAGGTTGGTTTGAGATTCTTTCTCATTTTGTCTTTTGAGTTGTTATTCGATCCTAAATTTGTGGATCTTGTCTCCTTGGATTATGGATCTAAGGAAACTGTATAAATTCATTTCGTAAGCTATTTGAAGGGGTCTTGGGAGAGAGATCAATGGATCTTGGAAGAAATGAATTTAGTCCTTCTGGTGTTTGAAGAAATGTCACTTATCTGAGAGCCTTAAGTTATTTGTGTAAGAGAAGGTTACTATGGGTTTCATCCCTGTATGGAGCATGTGCCACATTTTGTGAGAAGGTTTTGTCCCTTGCTATAGGAAGGATAATAAAATGGTTTGTTGTTGTAGCAGGCCTAGAGACATATCCATGACATCTAGTGAACTCTATTAACACATGGGTGTCAAATTATATGTGTGTGTTTTGATTTCATTCTCTCTTTATTAAGTAGAGATTTAATTACACATATGCACCTAATTATGACAAGTTTGTTCATGTTCAAATGCAATTATTAGAAATTACTTGCTGATGTTCACATGCAATTAATCATCAGTAAAATATCCTCGTTGTAGATTTTTTTGAGAAATTTCTCACTAAAATTTACGGATCAAGTGGTATCAGAGTTGGTATGACCAGTTTTACAGATTTTGAATATCACCATGGGAAAAGGATTGAAGCAAGCAAGAATTCAAGAGTTGGAAGAAAGAAACCAATGCATTCAAGCGAAGAATGTAGAGCTGAGAAGGATTCTACAAGATGCAGAGGATGAGCAGAAAAAATTAAGACTCATGTTAGAGAATACTGTGGAGGAACAAGTTGGATAATGTTCCACTACAGAGGAGAAAAAAGTCCCTCCAAGATCAGGACAACTTGTGGCCATGACATGTATAACAATTATAGTTCCTGTAATAAAAATATAGAGGTGTTCCCATTTGTTTAGGTACTAGAAGATACCTCCTACGCATCAGGTAACTAGGGTGTTTTCCTCGAAGCTTCATCCCGAGTAGGACAAAAGGAGGAGTTGTTCAAAGAATATGACTAACTATCACAAACATGAATGGAGGTAAAGAATTCTCCATGTGTAATTCCTTCTTTTCATGATGA
>JASDQU010359380.1:0-11842 GCA_032191745.1 Picea mariana | reverse complement strand
CATTTGTATAAGCTTTTATGATAAGGAAGTTTTGTTGGGTTTTCTTCCCCTAGAGGGTTTCCCAGGATAAATGCTGTGTCTATTGTGGATGTGTATTTCTCAGTGATCTTGTGGTTATTATGCTCTTGTCTTTATGAAATGCAAAGAACTATAATGATAGCATAAACATTAACATATCCGACTCTCCACTAAGATAGATGTAGTGGATCTCTTTCTAATCTTCTCAAGAAGCTCCTCTAATCTGGACTCTGATTCTTGAAGGGAGGTCTGTGTGCCTTTCAAGAATTCTTGTGTGCTCTCCAACTCATGAGTGAGTCTATCCACCTCCAACTCCTGCTTCCTTAGGGCCCTGTGATACATCTCACCAACCTCCAATAGATAGTCTTTGTCCCTCAACAATTGCTGGTAGTTGGCCCTCATCATAGTCACTCTCTCCCAGAGAGTATGAAAGTCATCCATGGCAAGTCCCCCATCTGAACTATCATGTGCCATCGATGCCCTCCAACAATAATCTGCCACCAATGCATGTGTGTCCTCAATGCGCCTAGTGGCGGCCATGATCATGTCCTCACTGACTCTCAACTGTCCTGCAAAGTATCGGGACTCCTTACCACAGTCCTGTTGAGGTGCTACCTCACACCCCTCATTGCTAGTGTCAACCCTAGAATCCCCAAGAACACTCTCTACAAAAGATAAGGCACTGAGTTGCCCACTGTCCACTGTGCTATTGGGTCCTCCTGTATGCGACTGCATATCATCACCAACTGCTAGCTCCCTCTGAATCGTGTTGTATCCTGTATGAGCAGTTGTATCCTCCTGTGCACTCACCCTGCTACTATCATCTGCGCCTAGATCCCATATAGATGTGTCCAGACACGTGCTATGGTTATCCCGACCACTAAGGTGTGCATCCTCCTCACTGCCTACCGGTACTGGAAGTAAGTGTCCCATCGAACTGTCAATCTCCACAACTGTCTCCAAGTCATGTCTCTCACGAGGGTCTATCTGTCCTCGGTGTGCAATCCATGCGCAGGGCTCCACTACTATATCAATAATGCCCCTGATATCCTCCCGCGTCATGGCTATCATAGGTGTTTGAGAAGGTACCAACTGTGTCACAGTCACCATAGGAACCTCATCATGCCTAGGTGCTAACACGTGTGGATCTCTACTAGTGTCACCACTCTGCTGAAGTGTAAGGCCATCATTACTATGTGATATGACTACTAAAGCACAGGTGCTATCATCCTGCCCACCCAATTGTCCCTCCAATATGCAAGGGTCACTATCCTCTCCAAGCGTGCAAGAGTCACTAGCCTCTATGCAAGAGTCACTAGCATCATCAGACTGCTCCAAATAAGCATCTATCGCTGCATCCTCATACACCTCCTCATCCTCATTGTCATAGTGCACCTCAATAATGTGTCTCTTACCTTTACCCCTACATCTATGATCTGGATCCCAAGGCACATTGCAGCTTGTTGACCGCCCATTTAGCAACGGTGGTCAACTCACGTGCCGTGAAGATGCATCACCAGATGCACATTTGACGAAGACAATTTTGGTTCTACTTGGGTATCTGATACCCCAGCACAAAATTTTGTAATCGAAATTTCCGCACCCCTGCGTGGGTTTATAATGTAATAAGTCTGCATGGATCATAGTTAGGTCGGGTACCTTGGGTGATCCATCAGGGGAGTTCCTTTCATCGAGGGTTTTTTATCCTCAGGTTGTCGACCAGACAAGCTCCTGGCCGACTTCCCTTGAGTTTTTCCCTCCATTGACTTCCTCCAAGTGGAGGAAGGCGCTCTGATGGTTTCATTCATTGAGTAACCTCTTAGGATTATTGTAAATGACCATGCCAGGCAGTGTCTGAAGTTTCGCGGAATTTCGTCGAGTCTAGAGTAGTTTTTTTTAATTAATTAAATTTTTAAAAATTTAATTAATTAATTAATTTTTGAGCTAAATGTTGTAAAAACTTCGTCTTTGGGATTTTGATAGGGGTATTTGTGCTCAAAATGAATGGAATAGCACACCCTACGTCCATGGACCAAGTTTCAGCTCAGTCGGGCAAGTTTTGCTATGTCTTAGCCCACTTAGAGTCAGTTAGAGTCAAAACAACAATTTTAATTGCTAAAAATGACATTAGTCAAATGTCAAAAATATTGTAATTTGGAGTTAGTGAGTGGATGTTAAGGTGGCAATGAGCAAGTTAGACCCTCCTAACCTACCCAAACCCATCCTAACCTTTTCCCAACTTAATTCAACCTATTAATTCACTTTTTCACCCTTTTTTCCCTTACCCTAAGGGTAAATTCGACCCTCACTAACTAAATCTCCTTGAATCTCTCCTTGAGAAGAGGAAGAGACACTCCACACATGTGGAGCGCTCCCCTAGACACACCAAAACACTAAACTAACCCAAAACCTAACCTTACCATCACTCTAACTCCTAAAAAACCTCACGCCCCTCTTGCATGTGCGCCCCATTGGTTAGGGAGTCACTCCCTACACTCTAAACCTGAGCAAGTGGGTCTTTCTATCTTCCCTAGTGCGCCCCTTTTGGCTAGATACTCACCCTATCTATGCCTTCCACCTCATCTTTTGTCATTTCCAAGCTCCAAACCCTAGCTTGGGCGCCCCCTCTCTAGAGATTTGCTCAATCTCTCTCAAATTAACACTTGGCTTTCATCCAAGCCACTTCCTTTTGCCTCTAGAGGTATAAAAGGAACCCTTCCCCTCACTCTTACCTCACCAATCTTTGTGCTAACACTATTATGCTGAAATTTTTCTCACTTCCATCTTCTTGCTCTTGCCATTTTGCCATCCATCTCATTACTCTCTTATTTTGGTAATGAGAAAAAGCTTTGGAGGATTATTGGTGCATTTTTGAGTATTCTTCTTGCTCCATACACATGAGGTGATGTTGTTTACTTTTGTTGATATGCTCATAGTGAATAGATCTTGAGTTCAAAGTATTTTGCTTAGGTAAACTAGTTAAAGAGTATCACTTGCTAGTTTATGATTATTTTGGATAACCTAAGATTTGCAAGTAGTTTCGTTTTGGGCTGATTCAAGATATCTATCTATTCTATGTTGCATATGTTTCACTAAGCTTTTGCAGGTCACTTCAAGGGTTTCACTTGGGATAAGATTCGAAGAGGAGTCCTCCCTTGAGACTCTCCTACACTCCAAATCTCTTTCCTTTGCCATATATTTTTCTGCAGTCATATCCATTTGATTTTCAGCTGATATCTTAGCTTTAGAAAGGTCAAAAATACCTTTTATCTATCATATTTGTTTGCTGGAAATTTTCTGTGTAAATACAGAAAATTTCTGTAACTTTTCTTGGTGTTTTGCAGCATTTCCAGCAAGCTTTTGCTTGCTGTTTTTGCAGGACAGCGACTTATTCTAAGGGTATAAGCTGCATACAACACCTAGGAGGCTTCCAAACTCAACATTCTTTGGTTTGGGTAACATTTCTCCTCTTCTCTACCTCTTTTCTCTAAATTTCTGAAGTTTTTCTAAGTCATTTTGAGCTCATAAAATCAATCTAACTTAGGATAATTATTCTTTTGTCCATATAACTTGGATTAGCTCATATTTCATTCATTGTTTATTTTATCTATAAGCTACCCTCTTTGGCCAATACCGGGAGGCTTGCCACCATCTTGGCCTTAGTAGTGGTGTTCTCTTTTCAAGTTCTTTCATTTCTGTCCAATAAAATTAATCTAATGCTTGTTAACAAGACTAAGATAGTTCTTGCCTGAGGAGCAAGCTAGCAGCCTAGCTGAGATTCTCTCTATCCGGCTCTCCGGATCTACGAGAACGAAGCTTCAAAGCTCTCCTTTTCTATGCAAGTTTATCTTAGTATTGGTAACTTCACTTGCCGGCACCTTGGGGGAGTCATCCCCAAAATCGCCTTGGCTTAAGGGAATAAACTTGTGGTGTTTTCTCTAGCTTAGAAATTGATCATCTCTTAGTTAGTCTTTCACTTACAAGCTTAGTTTCCTTCTAGTATCTTTCATATGCTCTATATCTCATTGCTTAATGGTTAGATAGCTTAAGTGTAATTACATGCTTTAGATCTTGGTTTCTTGAGTTGTTTAACTAATCATTGGATGCATATGAAGTAAAGCGGTAGCTTTCTAGATCTCACTTTCATTTGCTAAGTTCATGGTTACATTGAAGCTTTTATTCTCTTAACTTAGCAAGCATTTTAGTGTGATAATAATCAAGTGTTATATCTATTTGGAAACACCTTCTTAGCCCACGGCCTAGCTACTTCTAGCTCACGGCCTAGTGATCTCTTTGAGCCTTCCCTTGCTCTCGGCCCAGCCATTCTTGCTCACGGCCTAGGGCCTTTTGTTGAGCCCTTTTGGACTCACGGCCCAGCCTCCTTTGGCTCACGGCCTCACTCTTTTAGCCCTCACGGCCTAGCCCACTAGCCCTCACGGCCTAACTTGCTTGTTTGCTCACGGCCTCACCTTACACCTATTGCTCACGGCCTAAGGGCATTTTCTAGCATTTAACACATTTGAATTTTGGTTTAAAAGTTTCACATGCTTATGATATAATTGCTCACGGCCCTATTGGGTTACACACACTCTTGGTATACATGTGATCATGTGTTTATGTCTAGATGTGATGGTTTAAACTTGTGCTCAAAACTTAACTCATTTTAAATCTTTTAAGCTATCACACTTAACACTTTCAAGTATTCATTTTAAGTCATTCAACCTTACGGCCTAGTGCATTTCTTTTGGCACATTGCACACACTATATTTTGGTTTAACACTACACATGTTTATGGTTTGAAGTGCTCACGGCCCACTCTTGGTTTACCACACACCTTTCTCACACACCTTGTGCACATGTGATAGTATATTTATGGTATAAGATATGATGGCTTAACAAACTTATGCTCATGCTATAACTCACTAAATCTCTTAAGCTCATACATCTATTTACATATTGCAATCATCTCACATCAGCATGCTAATGGTTTAAACATCTAAGTGCTTTAAAGCTTTATCATTATTTCCTTTTCAAGTATCATTACATGGTTTATGGTTCATGGTTACATGGTTGAGTATCTTTAAATGTTCTTTCATGTGATGTTACATTGATGGTTTAAACATTTTACTTATCATATTGCTCTATCCTTACATGTTTATGGTGGTGTAATCTTTCATTTTAGAGCACTCGTTTTACACGCTTTTGCTCACGGCCATTCGCTAAATCACTAAAATAAAAGTGCCTAAAACCTTTTAAAATACACCCAACACACTTTAAAGACCCACCCGGGGGTCCTAACAATACTTAGCAACATTTTAGGGGTCTTTAACAACTATTTCCATCATCTAAAACGGGTTTGAAGGACAGTCCGGCGGAAGTGGCGGGGGACCGTCCTGTGATTTCGTTGGGGAGATCCCGTGTCGGGACTACTTCTTACTTGCAATGGCGACAGGTTGACCTTGGAAGCTAGGCTGGGGACTCGTAGCCCCAGTATCTTGAGCACCGGGCAATTATTTGTTGGAATTAGAAGTTAAGACACACATCTAGTTTAGGGGGTGGGAAGTAAAATACTTAAGAAAGTACACTAGTTGCATAGATCACATTGTGTATGTTTGGGGGGAAGTAGATGTATCGATAGGCAAACACACTTTGTGATAATTTCATTGCTATATCTCTTTCTTGCAACTATTGGCCTTTATCTTTCATGTTGATGTGATTATTGGACTATCATTGATATATCTTATTGATTAATTTGTTGTGGTGTGGATAAAGTAAGTGATTGAGTATCCCACTTGGGGAGGCATCACTTGCTTTGATCCTTGAGTGCTTGAGTGGTTAGTTGACAGTGAAGGCAGTCCAAGTGGAGTAAGTGCCACTTGGGGCATGCTTGGCCTTAGGGTGTGATTTGTTTATATCTCTTGTATATCTTGTACATTTGTGTATCTTGTATCTACTTGATGTATATTGATAACTAATCTGTCAATCTTGTAAAACTTAACCATTCTTTTGTATAGCTATAATCTTGGTTTGGGGTAGTTTAGTTGATTTACTTGTAATATTTCTTGTAATTGGACCACCCCAAAACATAGTTGACCCCTTGCCCAACCTTAGGCACTAGTCTTTAGTTGACTTAGGGAAAGGGCTGCCTCACATTTAGACTTAGACTTGCACTTGCATTGCTGCTTGTCATATTAGGCTAGTCTCCCCTTAGCCTCTAATCAATTGAAATTTACTCCTAGAAACTTTAACTTAAAATTAACCTAGTAACTTAGGGACTACCCCCCTTGGCTTCCCTAGGAGTAAGCCTAGACGGAAGAAGTTCCGGTCAAGGTGACAGTGTGGGCTGGAACTTAGACATTGTGTCTCCGAGGGCACACTAAGTGAGCAGGACTTAGCTCACGTTTGCAAGTGTGCATAAGGACGGCAACACAGCTGTAGCAAAGTTGTCGGCTCCTAATGGGTGTAGGAATGCTTGGTTCTTCCTTCCATCTGCTAGTTGGTAGTGATGCTCTCTCTCCCATTTGTCTAATTCGTGTTCCATTATGTTGTATGTCGGCTAGCAACTCACGTAGGGCTAACTCCAATTCTTGTCTATCCATTTCTCCCTATGGAAGACCCCTCAAACTGGCAGGAGTCTAAGCTCTGGATGCATGCGCTAATCCCCACTGGCTAGGAGGATCAATGCTCTGATACCACTGTAATGTTCCCAAGCCAAGATGCCAAGAACATTGCGTTTTCCATGAATTTTTAAACGTTTTTTGGCTGTGGCATTTCATCAAACACTTTGCAGTCTTAAGTCTTATGAGTTGCGCTAGGGTTTATACTGATGGTTGTTATGTGTGTTTGCAAAAATAATCAACATAGATATAGCAATGGAACATACCTCAACAAGATGCAAGATCAATCAATACAAGAGATAACCCAAAACACCTCAGATCTGATATTATTCATAATAGAAGAAGACCCTGATACAATGGATTTGCAGATTTGGTACAATATAACTAATAGCTATTAGCAATGTGAAGACAACCCTCAAGCAAGATAAAGAAGAGAAGATACAAACCTCCAAAGGCCACAAGGCTACAATAGATGAATAACAAGATGAGATCCCTGCCTCCTAAAGTGCCAAACCCCAAACTGAATAAGTTACGCCCTGCTGGAAAGCTGAATACACCTAAAATTCGACCTTGTTGCTAGAAGCCTCCAGAGTCCAAACACTCTGAAAATGGCTGGAAGTGTAGATCGGGCCAATACCAAACCACTCGTGAAGTCTCAAGCTGAACGGTGAAGGTATGACCCTCCAAATAAACAATACCCTAGTTGGCCTGAGCCCTCCTGGATGACTGAAGACCCAAGAATTTGGCCTCTATGAAGATGGCCACAAAACCCTCTAGAAAAGATACCAAACTGTAGATCGGGCCATTGGAAACCCCCTGGTAGAGTTTTGGGCTGAATGATAGAGATCTGGCCCTCCAAACGACTGGATCCTCAATCAGTGGTGCGCCCTCCTCTCTTTGAACATGTACTGAGCTCCAATAAATAAGATATTTGAGAAACCTCCTCTGGAACAGGCTAGAAAGGGTGCCCTAGGGCATACGAATAATACCTAGAAGTCTGTTTGTTTTGAATCCTTCTCTTATGCCTGGAACAAGCTCCTCTCCTCAAGATGGTGCGCCCTCCTGCTGGAAACCCTCCTAAAGCTGCGCCCTCCTGCTGGAAACCCTCCTAAAGCTGCGCCCTAGCTCTCTCTGAACTTGTGGCTGATGAAGAACCCCTCTAAAGCTGAGTAGATCTGATGTAGAATGGTGAGGGAGGAATCTTTCACCTCTGTGACCACTCTTGGACCAGGTTGGGTGGGATCTTTCACCACCGAGCTGATCTCTAGGGTTTGTTAAGTCAAAACCCTCAAAACCCCCAAGTGCATGGGCTCACTAGCAAGAAGCCAGATATCAAAATGATAAACTGTTAGAGTATAGAAGATTGTGCTCGTTTTACCATTGACGATACCCTTGTCACCCAACCATAGGCCAAAGCCACCCTTTGAGCACCTCAACCTTGACTAAGAATTACTCCGGAAGCAAACGCTAGGCTAGATATCCAAACAAGGTGTAGCGCATCTTCCCCCAAGGATAGCGCACCAATAATAACTGATCAGATAGTCCAAACCCTAGCCAAGAGATAGTCCAAGCCAACACTGAAAACTGGTTGCTGTAGCAGCTGCACCTGCAGCTCTCCTCCACACGTGCACACCAAACTCGGAACTGCAGTGCGCACCAGTTGCTGCTCTGCAATTCTGAGATGTGTCAAATGAGAACTGATGCCCTGTATTTATAGTGGTTCTGCCAAATTTGTTGGGGCCGACTTCTCCTTCTGGGTACATGTCTGTTCAGTATATTATTATTATTTTTGGCCGACTTCTTCTCTTGGAGGCTAATAACTTAATATAAATTATCTTCTTGAGCTGACAAGACTTCTAGGGTTATTAGCCAATTCATTAGGGTTTTCTCTTGCTTTCCGGAGTCTTCTATTCTCGTCAGGTTTACACGTGGAGGTAAATACCTCCCGCAACTACCATGATATTAACATAAACAACATGAATGAGAGAATAGAGGCCCCTATCTGTCTTTTATCCTCCCTGCTCACCTTGTCTCTCCAAAGTGACTTTTACTTTATTTAATTATTAATTAATTAATTAAATCACTTTAATTAATTAATTAACCATTTTACCTCTAAAATGTACCTTATCTCTCCTTGTGGGTTCCCTGGCCACTACAAGTCACTTCTCATCATCCTATCCTGTAGTGTTGTTCCTCCCGATTCCAATGAGCTATTACTCCAAGAGGTTCCTCCAAGTATTATGCCCAATATGACCTCCTTAGTGAATTTAATTAACCTATAGCCCAAAATAACTCAAAATCATGGAAATCGTTGGAATGCAACGAAACCAAAGCCAAGCTGTGCGGAATGGATCGTAATGATGAAAAAAGATGAGTGATGCAAGCCGGACCCCAAAATACCCCTCAGTAATTATTAATTATTAATTAATTAATTAAATCACTTTAATTAATTAATTAACCATTTTACCTCTAAAATGTACCTTATCTCTCCTTGTGGCTTCCCTGGCCACTACAAGTCACTTCTCTTCATCCTATCCTGTAGTGTTGTTCCTCCCGATTCCAATGAGCTATTACACCAAGAGGTTCCTCCAAGTATTATGCCCAATATGACCTCCTTAGTGAATTTAATTAACCTATGGCCCAAAATAACTCAAAATCATGGAAATCGTCGGAATGCAACGGAACCAAAGCCAAGCTGTGCGGAATGGATCATAATGATGAAAAAAGATGAGTGATGCAAGCCGGACCCCAAAATACCCCTCAGTAGCCCCTGTACTCGTTGTAATCTCCATCTGGCCACTCTGGTTATCATAACACTCTGTAATATAATGATGTTCCAAAGTGGGGACATTACACATGCATGCATGCATGTAGTGCATGTCATGCATGCAACATGCGACAACTTGACAACAATGTCTTTGACTTAAACATGCAACTTTGACTTCTACAACTCGACTCTTTACAAGGCAATTCAAATTTCTCTTCATGGTGGATAATGTTACACGTGCCAATGCACAAGATCAATACATTTATATCATTTGCAATATTAGGAATATTGTTTGTTTCTAGCTCATAGGAATTTTATATTCAACCTAACTTTTGCTAGATGCCTTGACTTTTAGTCATGGCTCACAAGGCTTGACTAGGATCACAGAGGTTGTATGCCCCCCCTGACTTTTGCACTAGTCTGTCTATACTCACAGAGGTTGTACGTTCCCCTTGACTTTTGTACTAGACTATGTATGCTCACAGAGGTTGTACGTTCCCCCTGACTTTTGCATTAGACTTACATAGCATCTCGTTTGTCCTGACTTTTGGTTTGACTCACAGAGGTTGTACGCTCCCCCTGGCTTTTGTCAATACCTCACAAGACTGGTTGATTCTCCAAATGTCCCTAGCTAGCCTCAGGGTGGCCCATATGGCCTCTCATTGGAGAATGACTGTTGATGCTGCCAAATTTAACATGAGGGACAACCCCTTCTTGGGTCAATACACCCTAAAATCCGAAGAGATAAGGAAATGGGGGGAAATAGTGATGGAAAGTGGTAAGTATGGTCGGGAATGGTACGATGGCTCTTCAAGGGAGTTCCTAGTAGCAAACCCATCCCCAAGGAAGACCACTTACTAGGGCACAATGTCAACCACCAAGGTGAAGCAGGGCAAAAGGCATAATGTCCAAGCATATATCATGAAATCTAGAGCAATCTAAGATACAACATACTCAAATGGCTTAAATATTGAAATGATGCTTACCATAATACTGACTTGTACCTCATGGAGCAAGGCCCATTGCCTTCCGGAAGCCAGCTGATGTGGTGGATGCCATCTGGAAATCTGCGACCTCTGTGGTGGTGAGAAGGATCTCCAACTGTGCAAAAGGGTACTGCTGGTCATGTAGTCTCTCGGCACTCCATATCTGCAACTTGAGGGCCTCAAGACATAATCTCCTTAGTTATCCACAAAATGGGGATAACATCTGGCTCCTACTTGGGGATGTGCTCGCCGTAGAGTGCATGAGAACCACAACATCTCTTGGTAGACCCGTGCTTACCAAAAACTCATACAAAGGGATTAGAGCATCTAGGGTAGTGCTATCACTCTTCATCCATATATATATATATCCGAAACTGATAACTAATCTAGAAAAGAAAAATTTTGACATTTTAAAAAAAAATTCTAAGCTAAGCATGAAATCAATATGCAAGTAGAGAAAAATGAAAATGAAATGCATCTAAACTAGTATGAGCAATCAAGATGCAAATGCAGGGGAAAGCAAGATTACCTACCTACTTACCTAGGGCCTTGGGGCCCTGGAGATCAAGGGATAGATGATGTTAGGCGAAGTCGTACAACCAGTGTAGCCGGTTGAGCATCTCATCAAAGTATCCCCCCCTGTGCTTGATCATGTGAAACAACAAAGATAAGTCCTGCACAAAATGTTCATGAGCATAAATGGATATATAATCAAAACAAAACTCATGGAGATGGGTGGGGGGGAGGAAATCCTGCTGGAGAGAGAAACCATCAACCCGATCATCTCGCCTGAAAGTGTAGCCACAAGACTGATCAATCCATCTCTGAAGGGGGCTACTATATGTAGACAAATGCTCATCTTCATCTACGCACAAAGACTCACTACTTGTCGAGGATTGAGAGGAAATGAGAGATCGAAAGAATATTGCATGGTCTCTTGGAGAAGAGGGTAAGAGGTAAGGAACAAGCTCAGGTGTAGAAAAGCACTGCGTCTTCCCCTGTGAATCTCCAAGATGAAAATACTAGGTTACCAGGATACGGATCCGCTAGATTTTTGAAAAGACAGGATCCGGATACGGCAAGGATACGTCAAGTACAAAAATATATAATAATAATTTTTAAATTTAAAAAATATATATCCAAAGTTAAGAATCAAAACATCATGAATCACAACATTAGAACTGAAATCATTTAGAAAATTGAACACAGAAATGATGCATCTTGCTTATACAAAAAGGATAATCATAATACTAAATAGTAAATACAAAAATGAGTGTCTCATTAATGACCACTCTTCTAATATGATAATGTAGAGTAGTTCTAACTTCTAACTACATATCATGAAATGGGTCTACATCCTCATCATTTGCATATTGCAACTCTACATCATGAATAGATGATGGTGGACCAGGAATGTTAGAAGTTGCAACAAAAGTATGAACTGGTAGTGTAAC
>JASDQU010359371.1:1434-11842 GCA_032191745.1 Picea mariana | reverse complement strand
GAAGTGTAGATCAACATTTTAAAGTTCAAGATCTAGAGGTAGTGTTATGGGTTTAAATTTATATTGCATGTTCTAACATTGAGATAAGAAAACACTTGCAAGGGCACCTTAAAAGAACACTTAACCTATAAAATATTGAGTAGAAAGTGGGATGACTATTTGCTGTCCTAAAACAACAAAAGAAGACAACCATACAGTTGAAACTTAGAGTCATACTATGGTCAAGGACAGACCTTAGGTGGCAGCCTCATAGGACCTCAGATAATTTCTATAGAATAAACCCTTTTGGTTGTTCCATACATACTATATCTATGTCAATTATGACCTTGTGAGAATTAGGATCCCACACACAACATCCCTTTATACTACCATCATAACTTGCAGAGATATAAAACAAGCAATAATTCAGAAACAAAGATTTTAAGTCTGGAAATGATTTACTGCTTACGAGTACTTGCAATTCTTTCTTGTTCTTATGACCTTGATGCTTCTACCATAAACAAGCATATACATCTGTCACTTCAGATGCTACTTTGATACTCCCTTATAGCTTATAAAGGTTATCAAACTTTGTTGCCTTCATCACTACTAAACTACCTTTCGACAATGTGAGTGCTCCACCTTGACCTGTATACTTATATCCACAAGAATCCAACACTCCCAATGAAATCAAATTTGATTTAATCTCAGGTACATATCTAAAATCTGTTAATTCTCTAACAATACCATTGAACATCTTGATTCTAATACTGCCAATCCCAACAGTTTTACAGGGAATGCCATTTCCCATAAACACTACACCCTCATCAACAGATTGGTAAGAAATGAACCAATTTCTATGTGAGCACATGTGGTGGGAGGCACTTGAATCTAATTTTCATTCTTCTTGATATTGTAAATTACTAGAAATGGATAAAACTTTATCAATCATACCTGAATTTGTTACAACTAAATTTGCTTCCTTCGTAGAGATTTCCTTATATTCCTTTCTCTTCCAACAATCTTTCTTGAGATGTCTTGTTTTTCCACAGTACCAACATTTTTCTTTACCTTTTTTATGTCTTGACTTAGATCGAGAAAAGCTTCTCTCATTTTTCTCTTGAGCTCGACCTTTGACCAACATCGCCTCTGAAGTTGAGGTTTCTTGACTAGATTTTATCCTCATCTCCCCAGCCAACAAAGCTCCCACAACAGAGTCATAATCTAAAACATCTATTGAGATAAATCTAATAGAGGTGACTAGATTATACCAAGACTCAGGCAACGAACACAATAGTGTAATATCCTTATCTTCATCTTCGAATTTAACTTCCATACTAGTCAATTGAACTACAAGGGTATTGAAGGTATTTAAATGGTCAACAAATTTTGTACCTTCTTTCATCCACAAACTGTACAACTCTCTCTTCAAGTAGATCTTTCTCGTCAAGGATTTCGTCATATATAGAATTTCCAACTTGCTCCATAAGCCTGATGTTGTATCCTCTCATACGATATTAAACAAAACATCATCCACCAGACATAAACGAATGGTACTAAGAGCTTTTACATCCAGATCTTCCCCTTCCTCATTCGTCATGGTTGTTGGTTTCTTTGACTTTCTTGCCAATGTTGTTTGCAACCCTTGTTGCACCAGTAAATCCCGCATCTTAAGCTTCCAGAGTTCAAAGTTGCTTTTAACGCTAAATTTTTCAACTTCAAACTTTGAACTCTGCACCTTAGCCATTAGCACAAAAAAATCCTAATGCCCAAATCACTACTTATAATACTTGGCTCTTTAACCAATGGATGAAAAATATGGATTCTTAATGAATAAGATTAAATTATAACCACAGAAGGTTTAAAAATAATAAAAAAATTATATATTCCATAAACCTTTTTAATTTTCTTTATACCTTAAATCTTTTTTTTTTCACTCCATAAAAAACCTTTAAAAAAAAAAACACATCCACCATGTATACTGTATTCGCACTATACCAAGTGCATTCACTATTTAATCAATACCTTTAATTTTTCATGCATACACTCCTCCATTTTTTTTAAACTTTCACTTCACGACTAAGTCATGCATAATAGGACAAAGCCGATCCACCATTAAACTTTTCCAAAGACAAAAAAAATGCAAATGTTACCATCCGAATATTTCCTTGCGAATAGAAGTCATCACACCTCTCAATGTGAGTGCCCTGCAACGTGCTTCAAAGAGTTGTCACACTGTACCACACTCCTGGACTGCGGCGATTTGAAAAATTTTGTAGTCGAGAAGGGAGGGTAATAAGACATCGCACCCTTCGAGAGGATGGACCTACGATGATGTGGAGATCAATGCACCTCACACAGATGTTGTTGATCCTCTGAAATTTTACGCCCTCGACACCCTCTCCTCCAACCACCTCTGATACCACTTGTTAGAATTGCAAATGCATAAAACACAATTCACATATGATAATTAACAATCACACAGATAAGAAACATAGGGATTTCACGTGGTTCACCCAAACGTTGGGCTACGTCCACCAAGCATAGGCATCAATTGTCTTATTATTCAGATCATGGAGATTATAACAGACTAGCAATTTCTCGCTCTGTCTGTCTCTCTCTGCCTCTATGTATTTATATACATTTACAAGAAATTGATTATTAAATGCAATCCCTATCCACATTCTAACTTGGTCTATTTAGTTGCAACCAACGCAGAATAATAGGATCCAAATCCATCCTTGGAGGAATTCGTTGTCACCAAATCCCAACAGCATGAACATAGGAAGACACTATGCTGAAATAATCTCAAGACATTTATGAAAAATTCTTATGATCTCTCAGGGTCTTCCAGGCCAAATTTTTTTGGAAGAAGCTCCTCTAAGCACCCTTGTACAAGAAAATCTTGAGAGTTGTACAAGAAAATCCTGAGAGATAGATTCATCTTCCTCTGCAACCTGTCCATTCTTAGGAAATATTATTGGAGAAGGTAGAATCTAACTGCAGTCTTCATCCTTTTATTTAGGTAAGTTGAAACCGACCTTGGAGAGCTCGAACGCTTTTGTATCTATTAACTGATTGTGGGTTTAGAATTGCAGAGAGATTCTGCAACCTTTTTTGTCATTTTATCTGGGTTTGTATATGCATTTGAGTGTGATGTGAAAATGCTCAACATTTGGAATTGTCCAGCATCAAGTCCAATTTGTGAGAACTATGTCATTTCGAGGTAAAATATAGGGTTTGTAGTATGACGACTGTTTCTTGATCCCAAAGAACAAATTCTTTATAGCGTCGTATGTTTGTGATCTGAACCTACCTTTTAATCCACTTTTGCACTAAATTAGAATATCTTGCAAATAAAATTTTGTTCTTACCTAAATAGATGTGTATATCCTTTCACCATTCAAGATTTGCTTGCAAGTTCTATATAAATTTTATTTCTCTCTCAGACATTCAATTATGTATCTTCTTCATTTTAGGATTCAATGGCACATTTATGTTTTTTTACAAACTTTTCATTGTATTTTGATAAGAAAATTAATTGTTGGCAATAAATTTAGACCCAAAGGTTTATCCCGCAAGCCAACAATAAAGTTTATTAGCATCAACATTTCAATACCTAAAGAAGGGTGAGATCTCACTTGAAACATTAATGAATACAAACATATTTAAATGATTAAAAAACAAAATTTTGCAATACAGCATAATCAATATAGGAAATCATTCATCCATTTAATAAAACAAAAAATTAGAGGGCCAACCACCACACACTTCTTTCTATTTCATTTTATAAGACAGGTCCATAAAAAAAAACTCCTTATTACTCCATACAATTTATCAAAAGCTTTGAAACCATATCTCTTAATCCTCCATATAATTATACAAAATCCAAAATCCAACCCTAAATCTTCCATATACATTTTTTTATATACTAATCTAAATTAGTTAGAAAACAATTATAACTCTCTACAACCAATTCTTCCAATTCTTGGAAAAACTAGCACATTAATCTAATTATATTACGAAAGATCAACATGTAGATTAATAGTGTGCACCCATAATACAATAGGGAGCACACAATAAAGTAAGGCTTGTCATGAAAAACCGGGTGCACCAAGTCTTATTGCGTGTAGAAGATTAATACTTGCAAAATAGGTGTCAAAATAAAATTATGGGTTGAGTGATTTTCCCCACATCATGTTGAGAGTCTCCTCTCCAAACCAACACTAAAACATTCAAGTTGGAAAAAATGTTCGATTTGAATGAAAAATTATTTCCATTAAGTCATGTATATTAAATTTACATTACAAAGAAAGTATGTATCATTTAGGAAATCAATACACTCCATAATATGGTTGTATTTTGGGGGATATCACTTTTTCCACAATATCATCACACTTGTAGTTACTCAAAGCCAATTTTGAGTTCCAATCCCAATGCAATCAATAAGACATGTTGGTATATAGGAGTTAGTCATCCTCTTCCTTTACTAATGTTGGCACCTTCCATTGTATTTTTCTTGATCTTTTCCTTGCATGGTTTTAAAGGATTCCCACACAAACACTTGTTCCTTTGAAATGAAGTCACATTGAAAGTGTCAAATTTCCACTCAAATTATTATTGGACAAATCTTTCAAGGATTCTTCCTCCAAGATCATTTATACATAAATTCAATAGCCTCAGGTGATATTTCCTATGCTTGGAGGTATTTTCCTAGTGAGATTATTGCTAGACAAGTCAATAACAATGTTTGTTCCCAAGACATATGTCAAAGTATACTTAAATCCTTTAATTGCAATTAGTAGATCCTCATGTAGAGTATTATCAAGAAGTTAGAAACCTTTGTGAGCTTTTGAAGATTAGATGGTATTATTGCATTCAACTTGTTGTTGGATAAATCCAATACCTACAACTTGTTGAGATTTGTAATCCATTCAAGAATACAACCATGGAGCTTATTATAACCCAGAGTCAATACTCTTAAGTCATAAAGATGTCCAATGAATTGGGGAATCTCACATATTAATCCATTATTGTTTAAATCCAGTAACTGAAATTTGATACAATTGACCAAAGATGTTGATACAATTCCATAGGAATAATTAGAATAAGTAGAGAAATTATTAGAATAAGCAGAGAGTATTTTCAAAGACAATGAAAACCCTATATCCAAAGTTACACAAAGTATGTTATTAGACACCTTCAACCTTTGTAATGATGTGCATTTATTAAAAGTTGTAGGTATTCTACCTGAGAACAAATTGTCCATGAGTATCAAAACCAACATAGATGTACAGTGACCTATAGAAGCTGGGATAATTCCGTTAACAACTCCAAATGTTGCAATGCAAATATTTCAAGCTTGCTCAAATTGCCAATGCCTTCGGGTATTCTACCCGTTAACATGTTGTGGCTAAGATATAGTTCGGTCAACTTACTCAATTCCCTAACAAATTTAGGGATGCAACCCTGGAAACTGTTGTTATCAAGGTAAAGGCCTCTAAGGTTGTCTAGATTGCCAATAACCTCTGGTATATTACCCGTTAGACCGCTTGAACCAAGATAAAGAGTTTCAACCATGGTCAAATTGTCAATGCCCTCCGGTATGACACCTGTTAAGTTCTTGTTTACACTAAGATTTATCAAGGTCAACTGTCTCAATTTCGTAATGGCTTTAGGTATGATACCAGATAATGTATTTCCACCCAGATCAAAGATGGTCAACTAACTCAAATTGAAAATGGCTTTAGGTATTCTACCTGACAACACATTTAACCCAAGATGTAAATATATCAACCGATATAAATTTGCAATGGCTTCGGGGATGCTACCTGAAAGGTTATTTCCATTTATTCCCAACTTGGAGAGGGAAGACCAGTGTCCTAGAGATGCAGGAATAGTGTTCTCCAACTTGCTGAAGTCTAAATACAGCCAGTTTAAGTTTTGCAACAACCCCAGTTCAAGGGGAATTGGACCAGTCAGATAGTTCTACCCAATGGATGCATGTTGGAGAGACGTACAGTTTCTCAGAGAAGCTGGAATACTTCCAGTAATATTATTGTGGTGCATGAGGAGATATTTTAACTTGACTAGACGATGAAACTTTATTGGTGTAATCCCTGTCAAGTTGTTTACTGAAAGTATGATCCATAGAAGGTGCGTACAATTAGTCAATGATTTTGGAATAGAACACCAATTAATGCAATTCTTGAACGTTACACGATGTATATTCATATCCTGTAACATCTATATATAGTGTAATCAAATAAGTCTATATTCATATCGTGTAATCAAATATTTGGAATACTGAGTGTAACCTTAGGGATCTTCCATTGTAATCATGGACAACACACAGACAAGGAGAATGCTTGTGCGATTACTGCATATGTTGGAATCTGAAACCATCAGACAACAGAATCTCGAATGCATATTAAACAAATGTTGTGCATAACAAGCAAGAATTTTCGTCTGTGTGAGGCGTGGAAGATTTTCTAGAATTTCCGTATGTGCGAGGCGTGGAAGATTTTCTAGAATTTCTGTCTGTGTGAGGCATGGAAGATTTGTTGGTGCTCTCCATGGGAACGCCAGTAGAGAAGACTGTTCACGCCACTGGTTATTATCAGCAAAGAGGACTGTACACCCAAAGACTGAAGACTGTCCAGATCTGTGCCACATGGTAATTGTTAAACCGTCTGATTCGTGCCATGTAAACTGTTTGATCTACTCCATTGTAGCCGTCAGATCTGTGACACGTGGCACCATAAGGTGTACATCCGTACCATTTTCATTGTACGGTCTGTCAACCTGATTGTTCAGATGTTGACACGTGGCAGAGATCGGACAGTCAGATCCGACGTGCAGAGAGGAGACATGTGGCAGCGATTGGACGGTCAGATCTGATGTGTAGAAAGGAGACATATGGTAGAGATCGGACAATCAGATCCAATTCCTAGAAAGAAGCCATGTGGCAAAAATTGGATGGTTAAATCCTACGCACTTAATAGAGCCACGTGGCAACGATCGGATAGCCAGATCCGACGTGCATAAAAAAGACACGTGGTTGCGATCGGACGGTCCGATGTGACGTGTAGAAAGGAGCCACGTGGAAGTGATTGAATGGTCATATTTGATGCACCTAATTAAGTCATGTGGAAGCGATCAGACGACTAGATATGAAACACCAAATTGAGCCACGTGGAAGCGATCAAACGACACGATCCGACGTGCCAAATTGAGCCACGTGGCAGCGATCGAACGATCAGATATGACGCACAGGACATTTCCATGTGGTCGTGATCAGATGGCCAGATCCGACGTGCATAAAGTAGCCACGTGGCACTGATCTAACTATCATAAATATGCCACGTGGCATAGATTTGACAGTTATATCGTATGGTGTCAAAGAAGCCACGTGGAACAAATATAATGGCCAGAACTGATGGTTTCAGAGGGATTAGATGTGTGGCCTATAAAGTGCCACGTGTTGAGCGTAGGACAACCTGCTTGGTTGACCGTACGACGAAAAATGGTACAGATTCTACACCTTCTATCTCGACGTGGAAAAAATCCAATGACTACATGGATCTAACATTCTGACAAGAAACACGTGGACAAATCTGAGTATTGGTCGACAGTTTGGCAAGCTCCAGGGTGGCATGTCGACTGAGGGCCGAATGCGAACTGTCACTGTGTCGATGGAGTGTCAAATGTGAACTGTAGGTGAATGTCGACAAAGGGACGAATGCGGATGCTTTATGCTGTTGTAGGCACTTGGAGATGTGTCTAATTGATCTGACTTGGCAAGCTTCCTCAACGTGGAAGTTTGTGTAAGAAGCAGCGAAGGGGGAGTTGCTCCATTTGGTCATCACCAACCCTTCCCGAGTTGCCCAATCATCCGCATTCCACAAGTCATACGTCTGCTAAACAATTTCTTTTCCTTTCAGTCTGCTAAATAATGACCATTGTATCTTTTCCTTTATACATAATCCTAAATTTCCTTTATTCATAATGTCCATTGTATATTTTCCTTTATACATAATCCTAAATTTCCTTTATTCATAATTTCCATTGTATCTTTTCCTTTATACATGATACTCCTTACACTCATGACGATATAGGTACCTTTGATGTCGAGATAAGTTAATTGAGACAAGCAGGTAAAACTTAACTATTTTTAATGCTATTTTTCCATCAATTTGTTTTGGATGCCTAAGTGTGAAAACTTAACTATTTTTAATGCTATTTTTCCATCAATTTGTTTTGGATGCCTAAGTATGACACTTTCATAGATACAAATTTTATGTGTCATATAGTTCAGAGAAAGGCATATTCATAGATACGACTTTATGAGGCATATAGTCTAGAGAGGCACATTCATACTTTATGTAGCATATAGTGATAATTTAAGTGTGAATAATTAGTATTTTGGCTTAGTAACTTGTTATTATTATATTTATTGATAATTTAAGTGTGAATAAATAGTATTTTGGCTTAGTACCTTGTTATTATTATTATATCTATTGATAGTTGGTGGGTTGATTCATCTAGACATGTTAAAGTTAGACTTTTTTAAGGGTCAATAATTAGTCTTTTGGCTAAGTACCTTATTATTATTATATTTATTAATAGTTTGTGGGTTGATTCATTTGACACATGTTAAAGTTAGACCTCTTTTAGTTTATAGAGTGGTTGTTATTCTTAGCTCATTGTATAGAGCAGTTGTTAATCTTATTGTTTGGATCCGTACATTAGTCTAATTTAAAATATATAAAATATATGTCAAATATAAGATGTATAATAGTAGTAAGATTAAACTATACATATAAAATCTATTTTCAAACATGATTAGAGATACAAATATTAGTTAGAATCGTAAAAGATAGCATAATTTAGAATAAAAAAACCATATGTGTTCTATTAAAAAAGAAATCCAACAAAAAAAACCATGTACATTATAGGTATAAAAAAGAATCCCCATAAAAAATCAATGCCTATCTATAAAAAAAGGAATCTAAAAAAGACATATGCCTTGTATGTATAAAAAAAGAATCTAAGAACACATGCCTTGTATGAATCAAAAAAATAATCCAACAACCAAACATGTGTTATATGTATCAAGTTGCACTAACATGTGTTATATGTATCAAGTTGCACTAACATGTATATGCAATGAGCTAGGATTAACTAGTCTATAAACTACACATAAAATCTATTCTCAAACATGAGTAGAGATGTAAATATTAGTTAGAATATTAAAAGAGAGCACAATCTTTTTTTGTCAATTTTGTAATTAAGAAATCCATTGCACATACCAGAATGAACCAAATGACAAACCAAATGACAAAGAAATTAAATGAAATAGCATATAGCATCTTTAAGCAATGTTGATTTTAAAGAGTGTGAAGGCATTAACATAAAAATCCCTTGTCTCAATAATACACACCCAGTCTCAATAATACACACTCAAGTAGAGATAGTAATTTTAGTATAATTCTCAAAGTATGTATCTTAATCTAATTTAGAAATATTGTGATTATGAATTGCATCATATGTACAGGAAGGTAAAGAGATCCACACGCTTTTAGGCTATTGTTGTATGTATGAATTTTCATGTTAACAAATTATCATGGATGTAAGATCATCTAACCTAGAGCAGAAGTAGAGACATTAACATGGATTACAATTGTTAATGAGGGATAGAAGCATGTGACATGATCTAAGCTTGCAATTAACATATGCATCACATGTGGAACAATAGAGAGCTAAAGAGATCCATAGAGTAGACAAACACCACTAAGTGATGTTAGGTGGTGAGGGGTGGATGTGACACATCATTCCGGGGACTTGCTATTGAGGGTTGGATGTTACACATGAACTTGGGGGTTTGAAATTTAAAGCTTATTTTTTTATTTTGTAAAACTAATGCCGTGTCAAAAAACACTAGTTATAGAAATGGATGTGGTAATATAAGTGTATATATGATTGTGGGTTATAATCCTTGAACAATGGATATATTATGATCTGATCTAGAAAGTTTGCAATCAGGGAATGTATGTATACAAGATAAGGGATATCATAAAAGTTCATAGATTTTGCAGGCAGTTCAAATACTAGAACAAGCAATGAGAACACATTGGTGAACTTCACACATTACTACTTAAATGAATTTCATGGCTCTGATATCCAAATATTGGATGATGCATATAACAAAGAAATACAAACTAACCTTTGGTGAAAACTTCCACTCAACCCATTATTAATAAAATATTAAATGCGAAATAAATCAACCTTCAACCCTTTATGTAGCGAGAGCAAGTTGACCAATGATGTGATAGAAAACGATTTTTAGAAAACAAAGAAATTTCACATATTGCAACCATACAAACTTGGAGAATTGTTGTCCTCTGGATTGTAAAAAGGGACTGCAAAA
>JASDQU010359364.1:0-11969 GCA_032191745.1 Picea mariana | reverse complement strand
ATGAAGCCTTCAAAGAAGACCAATGCTCCAGAACAAAGTACATTTGAAATCAAGCATTACATTATCCGTGATGAAGTTCAGAAAGGAGAAAGAGGTTCTCCAATACACATCTCCACAGATGAGCAGATAAACAAACATCTTTGTAAAGCTTATGTCCAAGATAAAAGAGTTTGTGTACTCAAGTTGGAGGTCGTGGAGACGACTTCCTTATTGAAAAAGGAAGAGATGACTCCTAGGTTGGGAGGGAGCACTGATATGTATTGATTTATGGACAGTCATTTTTCAGTTCGAAAAATGGTCCAGGATGAGCAGTTTCCTTTCTAGTTCGCAAAGTGGATTGAGATTTTTTACGGACAGCGATTTCTCATTGTAGCTAACATGGGAAATGGTCCAAATTGTTGATGTATCATAGACAATGACTTCCCATTGTGGTTAACATGGGGAGTGGTCTAGGGCAATCTCTCTTCTTGAGGGTTACTCAAGAAGACTGGCCCACCTCGTTGGACAACAATTTCTCATTGTGGTTAACATGAGGAATGGTATGTTTTGGAGGTTGGTATAGGATAGTCTTTTCCTCTTGTGGTCAACAGAGGAAATGGTTCGAACAGTCATTCCTTAGGGTTTATACATTCTCTCAAGGGTGCACTTTGATTAGTGTAGGAAGAATGGCCCAGGGTGGGGAATGGTCCAGGTTCAAAAGACAGGACTGTTATTCTTCCTTGCTTGAGAAGAATAGTCCAGATATCTCATTGTTCTACTCTGAGGGCAGATATTCTTTCAGATCTCACAGAGGTGAGTGAAAAATTGGCCCAGATGATTCAGTTTATATCATAACATTGTTTCTGTGCAGGTTGATATCAAATGATTGTAATGAAGACTGTATGATAGTAGATGTATACTACAGTGGTGGATGTGTTCCATTGTTCGTGACTATACGTTGTTGATCAAGTACTTGTGTGTTACTTGGTGTGGTAGTGTACCACTAGATTGTAGTTATGTACTACTATGGATAGACACAGTTGTGTTCTATTTTGTTTCGATTGCCTTGAAGACTATCAACAGTATTGGAAATGATTATCAGTTAGATGGATAATCAAAGGATAGAGATTTCCCAAACGGAAAATGGTTCAGAGCATTTACTCTTCTAGATTAGAAGAATGGTTCTTGTATCACTCAGTGGAGTGAGCATCATGTTTGATTACTCAGATAGAGTATGGTTTCGAGAGATGATGCAGCTGATGACACTGATGATGATGATGGTGCTCATGATCTAGTCTGTACAACTATGTTGATGCAACTGGGTGAATGGTATGTTTTTGTGCTCAAGACCATTACCTGTAATACCTCCCTAGCTAGGAGGGAGTGTTGATATTATGGTAGTTGCGGGAGGTATTTACCTCCACGTGTAAACCTGACAAGGATAGAATACTCCGGGAAGCAAGAAGAAACCCTAATGAGTTGGCTAATAACCCTAGAAGACTTGTCTGCTCAAGAAGATAATTTATATTAGGTTATTAGCCTCCAAGAGAAAAAGTCGACCAGAAATAATAATATATACTGAACAGACAGATACCCAGAATGAGAAGTTGGCCAAGGCAGTTAGCCAGAATTAGTATAAATACAGGAGGTCAGTTCTCATTCTGGCAGGCAGTCTTCGAATTGCAGAGCAGCAACTTGTGCGCACTTAGGTTTGAGGAGAGTTGCCATTGCAGCTACTACAACTAGCAGATCACGTTTGGCTTGGACTATCTCTTGGTTAGGGTTTGGACTATCTGATCTGCTCTTGTTGGTGCGTTATCCTTGGGGAAAGGTGTGCTACCCTTTGTTTGGCTATCTAGCCTAGGGTTTGCTTCCGGAGTGATTCTTTGTCAAGGTTAAGGTTAAGGTGCTCGGAGGGTGGCTTCGAGCTATGGTTGGGTGACAATAGAGATATTGTCAATGGTAAGACGAGCACATTCATTATATTCTAACACCTCGTACTTTGAATATAGGACATTTCAAATATGAGTAAGAATGCCCTCCTAGAGAACAATTGAAAAATTTTCATATAGGACAAACTGTCATAATGCCATGGCAACACAACTTGACTGGGAGGTTTTCAAAATGTACATGAAGAGTGTCTTCCTCAACAATGACTTGGGATAGGAAGGTTGTAAGGATCAGCCACAAGGTTTTGAATATGGCTATTTACAAGTTAATGCAAGTCCCGGGAACCTCAAAGAGTCAAATGTAATAATTGCCAAACTTTTCTCCCTAGGTGGAAAGTTTTGGCAGATTAACAGTTGTATTCTTATCTCCAAAAGAAAACATGCTAAAAGCTTGCCTTAAAAAGTGCATATGGAGTACAAATCAGCATCTACGCATATGGCATTTAGGCTGAAGTTTTCGGCCTACATTCTCTCAACTGCAATTGAATCAATAGAGAGACAGCTGATTGGTAGATCATTTGTATTGTGTAGGTAGCTAAATTTCTCGAGTTATGACAGCTCCAAAAGAGGTTCATTAGAATGCAGTTGGACAAGTTTTGCAATGCATACGGGTAAAATTGGATTATGGAAATATGTACAACTGAATAAAGATTTTCTTGYATGTTGAGGTTCAGCCTTTGCTTCATTCAACAGCTTATTGGAGGCGATAAGGTAGCACTGCAATTATCTGCAACTCGGGAGCAGACTTCTGACATCTTCATCTGTACACTTGATCAAAATAAGTTATAGGGTCTCAAAATATTGTATATAAATATTAGTCATGKTGTACTTGYGTACGATAGTTTACATATATTTKTTATGTTAAAATGAGTAAGACAATAAATGTAGTCGTAGAATTAATATTAAAGTCGACACTTAATTAAATTGCCTTAATCATGTTTTGTTTAATGATATTARGTTGGGTGGCTGATAGTCTACATTGTGAGACATAACAATGGAGGTTGGGTAGTTGATAGTCTCCTTTTTAAGAAATAACAATGTACGTCTTTCATTTTTGATATGCATAATATTGGATTTTTTCTTCTCTGCAACTCTAGGTTTCTGTATGTGCTTAATTATTTCATTGCTTTTTAACTGCTTTGGAATAGATGTTATACTATATAGCAATATTCAAACTAGATAGAAAATTGAGATGCTTAAAAATTGAGAGATTTTTTGTGGCTAACAGAGTCCCAAGCAAATAAATGTTGATATCTTATTTACTCAATTGCATGGAACTCTTTGATAGGAATTCTCATTAAAGGAATTTTGCAAATTTATTGAGACAACGTCATAATCATCATTTATACGTTATTTGGAATAGGAAGAACGGAGGAAGACACATGTTTGTCCACAATCTTAAGCTTATAAAACTAGGTTTGAAGCTGAGGCCAACCCATTGTCAAGTGAAAAGGAGGCATTTTACACACAAATAATCACAAGGAACGGTCATTAAAGGCAGTTGAGTGCTATTTTCATAATAATTATAAATGAGACAGAATCTTGTTAGTATCAAACACTACTGATGAGGGATGATTTATAATGGATTGGGGTGTAGGAAAAAAAATTAGTAAGCACAGAAACGCAGTGGATTTCCATTATTTAAGTTGTACCTTGTGCAATCTCTGTTGCAAGATGCATTCAAAATTTCAAACTACATATTTGTCTTTTTTGGCAAGAGTATCACAAAAGACGAAGATATTTCTTTGTTTTTTTTATAGCAGGATATTGATTTGTTTTTCAATGGCTACATACTTGTCTTTTTTAGCAAGAGTATCAGAGAAGGCGGAGATATTTCTTTGTCTTTTTTATGGCAGGATATTGATTTGTTTTTCAATGGCAAGATATTGCTTTGCTTCTTTTATAGTTTATAATAAGGCATCGTGTCACATGGATATATTACAGCCGTACTGGATGTTTATAAGAATTAGAATATATAATATCCAGTACAAGAAAGATTCATGGATGCACAGTTATCATCATTACACTTGGCTATCTCTCTCAATTGACAGATGTAGTAATTAGGATTTCTGATGGGAAAAATGCAATTTCTCTGAGCATAAAGAGGAGTATATATCGTTAATGATAGATTGTTTGTCTATAATTCTGAAACAGTAAAAAGATTATACGACTTAGAAGTGACAGGTTCACTGTATATGAAATTGGTAGTTGAATGAACACTGAATTAGAGCTCCTGGTTATTGATATGAAATCTGATTATAAGATGCACAATCATTTCAATTGTTTGCTTTTGGAACTAAACTAAATTTGTATTCACACGCGGACACAATCCATATCTCGGCAATTTCCAATCATTGTGCTTGCTTCAAAATGGTTTCCACACATGTGAATTGACAATTTTTTAACATAGAAAATCTTCAATAGTTGATTTTACGTTTCTCGAATTTTTCTTCAATTGATATACTCAGAAGCAGGTATGCAAAAGAAGCTAGCTTGTATACTAATTAGACATACATTCAGGCCTACTATGCAATACAGATGAGAAGACCTCCGAGAAAACATAAAAGAGATTATTATTGAATCCCAAAGCTACTTAGAAAATGAATCCGCAATATTTATCTGGCTCTTGAAAAAGATATGCCATAATAAGATATAATATTAATCCGAAGGAACTCCCCCTGAAAAACCTATGTCTATGGCTATGGGTAAAATGGTGTTTTAGTGCAAAGAAAAATATCAGAAAGCTCAAATTATGCAACGACAGAATTAATTACTATTTTCTACATGTAAGAACTTTTACAATCTAAATTAATTTTTATTGTACTATTTTCACTCTGATTAGTGGTATGAAGGTTACCTCCTTGCCTCCTCAAGCATCCTATCAGACATTCTATCCAAAGTGCATGCAATTTGTCATCGCAAAAAAAACATAAAAGCTAAATTTCCTTTACATTGCAAATCATATTAAATAAATCATTTATTAGAAAAACCATACCTGGTAGCAGATGGACCCCTTATTGCTGATGTTGAGAGCTTCCCAAAACATTCTTATTTGCTTGTTGTTTTTGTTGAAGTTGTATCAAAAGGTTGGCTGCAAATTGCAATGTTGACTGATACCTCTGATTCTTATCTGTCTCACTTTTGGAGCTCTCCTGGCCGTGTCCAAGGAGAGCAGCTCCAAGCCCTTGAAGCTGCTGTACTTGATTTGATAGTTGGGGGTTTACTTCATTAGATCCTAATTGCACATTTGGTAATGTTTGAGACCCACCTCCTCCTTGAACTGGGTCAGGTGATCTCAGTGACACAGATTTCAGTTGCGGAGAAGTTAATGATTGAATATTTTCAGATGCTTCCAAAGAGGGCATCTGACCATAAGATCTCTGAGAATTAAGACATGCTTCTTGTTGACGATTGTTGTTAGCATGAAGCATTGTCAGTTGTCCACTATGTGGGTCACTACTTTGGGCCAGAACTGATGGTAACTGAGGAAGCCCATTAGTAGTAGCTCGAGATAAGATAGATGATTGCTGCCCCCCCTTCATATTAGGATCCTGGAACAGCTGACTGACTGCAGCCCCTTGAACACTGTGTTCAATTGTACTATTGGAGCTTGACAGAGAACCTGAAGCAAGATGGGAAAAGGATGTTTGACTATTATGTTGGCAATGATGCTGGTCAGAGTCTTCTTGTCTTGGTTTATGRGAAGTCAAAGGTAGTGGTTGCTGATGCTGCCTCCACAGTTCTGATGATCCGGGTGAAGAACCCTGCCTTCTATTGTCAGGGGCATCATAACCACCACTAGAATTACCTGGATTGGAAGAGTTTGGAATTGCTAAAGAACMACCTGAACCAGAATTTTGAAAGCTGTTGGGAAGAAGAGATGTTAATGTAGCAATCAGCTCAGGTGTCAAAGAAATGGCGGCTGACTGTGTACCTGGTATCTGATTTGTCCTTTCTGGAGCAGCAGTTTGTCCGGTCTGCATATCCTTTGGAGGTGACAGTGATCTTGGCATGCCTGTTGCACATAGAGTTGGATCCTCTGTTATGGGCATTTGAGTGTAGTCCACATGTGAGATAGGAAACTGCTGGCTTTGAACATAAAGCTGTAGAGGATCATGTAACACTGTCTGGGATGGATTCGGCTGCATAGCACTGCCTGATTGCTGAAGAAATTTAAGCACAACACCAAGAAGATGATTGGTGCGAGGGGCCTTCAGAACATGCTCTGAAAAGTCAGAGGGAGGCACCAAAAACAGTGTTGTGCCATCACTAAATTTTGCAACACCAGCACGATGTTTTGAACCCAGGTAGTGTAGAAACTCTTGATAGGGATGCACATCTTGGTCTTGTTCGGGTACAAAAGAAACTAATCCAAAACCACTCGCCTGTGAAAAGTGTTTGGTGAGCATATCCAGATCTGTTCTTGCAGAGCAATTCACTACTTCTGGACTGTAAAATCAGACAAAATTCAACATCAGCTATCGTATTAGTATTATCACCCAAAGATACAAAAAGAACAATACCTATTACACAAGCATATTTCCTTACTTACAATTTAGATTCAATGCTTTTACCCACTGATATGCATCGTGCATGGCAAACAGGAGTTCCACCTTTAGCAATTCTGCCTTGCCAGCAAATATTTTCCTTGGCACCTCCATAATGCTCTCCCTGACTTGGAGTTCTAGCAGAAGATATGGGTGCCATAAGACATGGACCAACCGCAAACTGATCACTACCATTTAAATGTGATCCTGGATTTCCTCTCTGGCCCATAATCTGATTGTCACTGACAGTATTAGCATACCCTGAAAATCCTCTATAGGGTTGTGGCCTAATAGCCCCTTCAACTGGTGTTCTGGCATCCGAAGCTCCTGTGTTTGCATAAGTGTCATCAATTCTTGGCTTTTTTGATTCCCTCTGTGCAGCATTTGCATCGAATCCATCCCAAGCACTTGGTAGGGGCCTAACAGGCCTTGGACCTGTTGCTGTAAGAGGGGGTGGTTTGCCCCAACCACCAGGCCTAGGACTATTTACGTTGACATCCAAAAAATTGTGAAACATCTCTGGCCTTGACAATGAAATTCTTCCTTCRGTTGCATGGTGCTCRTCAAAGCCCCGTGGCCCAACAGGGTGTACATGCACATTTGTTCCTGGAGGATTACTGGAATCAATGGTGCCTGCAGGCCCAAACCTTTCAATTGAACCAAACTGTGATCCACTTCTAGAGGGAGTTTCATGTGGAAGTGATCCACGAAATTGAGTCATAAAAGATAAAGTATCTTTGGAATTGTCCGTTGGCCCAATATCACTATTTGAATAAAGAATTTGTATCCTGGGATCATTAAAGAGCCTTCCTTGAATGCCATCTTTTGCACACCTAGCTTCATCGACACTTCTAAATTCAACAAATGCATAATGCCTTGATGGAAAACTCTTGATCTGCTCTATCTCACCAAAGAGAATCAGAGCATTATGAAGCCTTTGTTCATCAATGTTTACAGAATGAGGGTACCTTATCAATAAGATTTTGCTTGGGCTGCCTTGCTTTCTCCCACCTTCAATCCCATGTGCAGTCTTTTACACACAAAGGAATAAAAAAGTAAAAGCAAACAATGCAATTAGAAACTAGGAGAAACTCCCATCAAATCAGAATATAAACAAATGAATTCCAGGACCTAGTGCCAGAATTACATTAGTCGTTAACAAAAGTTTCTCGAGTAACAATATATAGGTCGACTATGTACATTATTGAAGTAACAATTTCTGATGCCATTAAAAGCATAAACACATGCTTGAAAATAATGTTGCAACAGAATCTAGGTACATAAGGACCACCTGAATTTTAGCCGGGATGCCAAGGAGAGGTTCAGGTGGACGAGTGACTGTGTCTGAATACTTCCTTACTAGATCTGACGTCCCCATAAGTATTCTCTGGTCATTGGCACGGACATCCTTCGACTCAGCTGCATGAAAATGAGGGTTCACTGCACTTTCCTGATGAATCACAAATTAAAGTATATCAACAAATGAAGAAAAACAAACTCATCCAATAAAACAACTTAAGCCTGAAACATATCCCACAAAATAACAACAGAAAGAGAATCCGACTTGGCCGCGCGGACCATTGTTGTTTTGCTTAAACATAATTAGAGTGAACTGAACAAATACATACTCGTTTCAGAGGTTGAGACCTCAGAAAATCGACACGAATTGGATTGTTGCTGCCTAACTGTCTTCCATTTAAATATTTGACAGCTGACATAGCATCCTCTAGTTTTGAATAGTCAACAATCAGAGAGTTCCGATCACGCAAAAAATTAAACTTTTCCACATGTCCAAATTTCAGAAACTCAGCTTCTATCTTTTCGTTTGTGACAGTTTGACTTATGCCGCCTACCCAAAGATACTTACTAGGTTTTCCCTGCAGCAAATACAAAAGACAAATGGCAAAATGCATTCATTAACAAAAGTATTCGCAGTCAAACATATCTATTCCACTTTTTCTGCAGCTCCAATGTACTTATTAGGATTAAATTTCAAGCCGAAAAAAATATTACAACTATACAGACATAGATCCAAGTAGTAAAATAATGTTCCACAGAAACTAAACAGTATAAACATTATGTCTGAAAGACTTGGGATGGGGTAAACATAGTCAGGTAATATTAATTTTTTAATTTCCCCTCATTTGAACTGTTGAGATTTATCAATCACACCAGCACAGTCCTTAATACCGTCAAGTTGTACTAACATGGACTGAATAAATTTAGATTTTAATGTATATTAGATTTATGAATCAAAGTTAAGGTTGTTAAGGGCCTCCCCAAGATTTTTTGATGAACTAACCATATGGGTAAAATAGCAGAAACAAATTGATTTTTCAACCTGATTGCTTTTGAGATCAATCTATTTGGCAGTCTCTCTGACTTGACCATGTTCAAAAATGATTCATGGAATGGAGTGCTTGATTATTGTATCCATTTGAAGAAGATTGACATTTTAGGACTTCATTGGAATCATCTTGATCTCTTTGACGGAATTCATTGCGTGCACTAGTGAAAACCATTTCCTTATAAAGACACCCTGTGATAATAAAAAGTCTAACATCCTGCTTTATTGGTTGATAATATCACTACTACAAGTCTACAACCATAATGCCAAAAACATAAAAAGCAAGCTATAATACATTTATTAAAGAACTGTTCGATGGTTAATATAACATCCAAAAATGCATACTACATTGCAAAATTACTTGTTCTCAAGGAACTCTAACGGAACTCTCCTTCATAATTAAATCCAAAACATCAAAGCTCGCTTTTAAAATTGTACCCCAAAGTTTGATTGGCAGCACCCTTTGACCATAGAAAAAATCAGGATGGATAACAAGACCCAGTCTTAGCTGATAAGTAAATAGATCAAGAGTAGTATTATCAAAAATCCTATTAAAGGATGATGATGATGATAGACCAAGTTTGGTCTATCGAACTGATGAACATAAATTGATTACCTCGATTTATCATGTTGTTTCTGTGATTGAATAACTTGGAGATAAAATTTCTGATTTCTGTTTGATTTTTATAGGTTAACAATTTATGCAGTTCAATTTATTGCAGATGCTTTGAAAGTTAGATCTAATGACTTTGTAGGCCAGGCACTCCAAAAGAAAGTGTTTTTCATCCTCTACTTTATTTGTCTTACAATTTTTACAGATTCTTTAATGCCAAGCTGTCTTAGGCTTATTGATGCTCCAATTATAACCACATAGAACCAGCAATTAAGAAAGCAATATTCATGTATTTCCACATTTCATTGAAATGAGCATGCAACCTACCATTTAAAATGTGGTATTTAGTATAAAAAAAATTAAGTCTCTAAATAGCTCTATGGACAAGCTCCGTGAGCAGGGAAACTAGGGTTTGGCCCTAGTTGCTCGTGAATCCTCTCTAATTCTCAATGGGTGCCTCGGCTCCTCCTATGTTCCCAATCCTTCCTTTTTCTTGCTCCCTAGCACAATTTTCTCTTCCATCAATGGCTTTTCAACACTTTGGATCTCCTTCCATGGTGGCAACATCATCTCATTCTATCGGAGCTTCCACTGGGGCTTCCCTCCCAACCAGCGCTTCTTCACTTGCAAGCATCTCAACTCCTTTAGGTATTGCAGATCCCACAACTGGCTCTATTAGGATTTATTTTGTAGATCTAGTGAAAATCAACTTTACTGCTTCAACCACCCCCTCTTCCCAATCGACTCAATCTATTGTTGGGGCTTGTACTCTGTACGATTATGCTCCTTCAACGTGTGTAGCTTCAACCTCTAGTATGTCTAGTGTTTTCTTTAAAGATGTGGTGAAAAATGGTTTCCCAAGTACATCCTAACCCGCCTAGACTTCATATCATTCAAGAAGCCCCTGCTCTACCCATTCCTATTGTTAAGGATGTTGTCGATCACGAAGCCTTCGACAAATCCAATGATCTTATTTGTAAATTTAATGGCCTCTGGCCAAGATTCACTGATTTGCACAGACACATCTCATGTGTCTAGAAATCGAATCTCAAAGAGGAAGCCTTTATATATCCATGCCCTAAAGGCTTCTTCATTGTGGAGTTTAATCTAGCAATTGGATCAAGAACAGATCCTCAACTTGGGTCCTTTGTTTAGGGGAAACTCTGGACATTGCATGAAAGCATGGACTCCATCCTTTAACCCTTCGACAAACTCTTTGTCTATGACACCTGTTTGGGTCAGGATTGTCAATCTTCCTCTTCAATTCTGGGGTTATGTCTCGCTTAGCAATATTGGAAATTCTCTTGGCAAATTCCACTTCAAAAGTGGGGAAAATAAGTATCGTCCCATCACCATATGCATGTATTTGTATTGACATGGACTTCACCAAAGGGTTTCCAACATAAACCAACTTGGTCACCAACAATTATATGTGAACCCAAAAGCCAAATAATGAACAAGTCTCCTTCCAATACAAGGCATGCTATGAAACAGGGACATCACAGCATCATGTCCCAAACTTCATAAGAATGATCGATCTCAAAAGTCCCAACAAAAGTCTGCTTGGTGGGATGGTGCTAAGGAAGAACACCAATTGATCTCTCCCTTGAGTAGCTAAGAACCGCAACCGTCAACTCCAAAGTCCACCCTCGTCGAAGGCACCTTCTCTAAGGAAATTTCTTCTTAGAAGGTCCAAGACATGCATCCTATTCATCCAATACGAACATTGAATAAGGCATCTATCATGACAACTAGTCCTCCACAAAAATCCTCTCTTCCCCCTTTGTCAACAAGGACTTCCCTTTTGTCAACAAGGACGCCAAAGCCTCTTCTTGATCAAGTAGTTCCCCCTCCTAGACCCATGTGCGTTGGGCCGATCAAGTAGAGAAATCAGAGGCAGAACAAAAGATTTAAGATTAGCCATCAGATCAAGGCAAAATGGAACTACATGATCCAACAATGGTTATCCGAGACTGGAAGAAGGAATGGACAACTAATCAAGAAAAAGAACACTAATCCAACACCACAGAAAATGATGACAAGAAATAGGCATCAAAACTTATTTTAGACATGTATTGTTTATGCATTTCCTTGTGGTCACAATTTGTTCGTATTTACCAGTATTTCAATATATGAAAGAAATTATCAGCACAAAGAAAATTTAGGAGTGGGCAGAATAACCCAACCTTGTAGAACTGGGAATATCTCCCCCATCTAGCCTTGAGCATCCTTTTTGCATTACAACATTGTCTAGTTCAACTACGAACTTCTCTAATACAATCATAATCATTATTTAAAAATTTAAAAGAAAAAATGCAGCATTTAGTATACAAGGCCCCAATCCCAAACTCCAAAAGGCACTTGTACAAAAGGCACTCTTAAGACTAGCCATATACCCAAATTTCATGGTCTTCACATACAAGGAAGAATGTTTCCTTGGCATCATCCTTTACAACATTTCCCAAGGTCACTAACTAATCATTTCTCCATGGCCCAAATCTAACATTCTTTCAAGAAATATCATGTGTTATACT
>JASDQU010359355.1:0-11843 GCA_032191745.1 Picea mariana | reverse complement strand
CTATATACAAACTACTAATTACTATTACACTAACTCTAATAATTGACTATCTAATTACCAATTGAAATACAACTTATTCACAAATATACATTATCTACAACTTGCAGATTTATATAAAACCTGTAAAACTCATTTACTTTATGCCCTAAGACAACTAGAGATATTTTTGGATTTCTATATTTTATGAATGAGAAACAAAACTTACTGAAATTAAACGATCTAATATATTTACTGAAATTAAACAATCTAATATACTAATTCTACCTATAAATCTAACTAAACTAAAATCTGAACTAAACTACTAATAAGAAACAGAAAACAAGCAAGTGACTAACTGACCTGGAAACACTCTCAATTTGTCCTGCGTATGATGACTTTGAAGCTGGTCGGAGGAAGGAAACTCACACCAGGTAATCTAGAAGATTCTCGTAAACGATAGGCTGTGCTGCTCTTTAAGTTTATTTACAGGACAAACAAGACATAAAAAATCATAACAATTATATAATTTATAAATCTCTGCAATAAGGGAAACCTGTTATGCAAAAACTTATACTTGATAATTCAACTTATGAAGAAGAGAAATCTGTCGTTCACAAACTGAATCAAACAATCGTTATGTTCTTTAAACACTTGGAAGAATTCAGATATGGATTACAGTGATTAAATTATATCATTTGCAAAAGATTAAGATAGCTAAAGTAGTCATTAACCAAATACAAATTGATATACATAACATGAAACAAAATATTGATATCATGAGAAGTTAAAGCTGTAACAAAACACCAAATTCTGCCTCAGTCTGTATTAAAATACCATATCCTTGTTCTCCCATGAATGAGGATATCCATTATTACAAAAATAATAAGTATATATAAGTCTTTCCACAGGGTAAAACCTCCCTGTGGATAATATCAAACTGTTTTACATAATCTGGGAAGATATTCCCAAAATGAACTAAACTAGGAAATTAAAATGCAAGTGAAATATTTCTAATATCCCCTAACTACTCATCAAATCCACTGCATTTTCGAATTCATTTGTAATAGACCAAAAATAACAAGTTAGAAGGATATTTTATTAACAAAACAATAAAAATCTAATCCTACAGACTTAGCTACAGAATCATCTGATTCTGTAGCTAGTCTAAAATAACATACAGGACCAGAATCAAAATCAAATCAAATCTTTTAAAATAATCAAAACGAATTTTCTTTCAATGATCACTCAAAACGAATCACTAATGATTTTATTATTTTTATCATTCAATATTAAACATAATCTAAAGTGATTCAAACGAAAACAGGGGTAAGAATACTCTGTTTTTCTTTTGCCATAAAATCGAGTCAAACAGTAACAAGACTGTTTCATATCAAACGAAATCAATAATGAGTCATATCGTATGTGATACGATCTAAACCAACACAACCATCATCCATTCGTTATAGCTATAATGATGTAGCATAAGATTCATATCGTTTTAATTAAATACAAAGATGGAAAGACTGTTACGATTATGGGTAAACGAAATCATACGTAATCAGCATCAACCCAACCAAATTCGTGATTGATCCTTGCACAGTCAACAGACAGGATCGATAAATCATGATCGCAATCTTAATAGAATCAATAGAAGTCGTAATTGCAAATTGGGCAAATAATCAAAACAAATCACGACTAAGTTTAATATAGAAACAAATCATGGACATGGATACAGCCAATTTCGTTCTTCAAATCAAATTCAAATAGCATATTCATTGCAATATGAATCGAAATGATAACATGGTGGAGCAAACCAATGCGTATTAACCGGCTGGGTGTAACTGTTATGAATCATATCTATTCATGATTTGGGTGCATATTAACAGAAACAGATTGAACATAATCCAAATTGTACCCCTGTTGGTCGAAAATCATATGACCATAAAACCGTAACAGTTAACCATTATTGCCAATCATATCATATACATTATAACCAAATCGAACCGAAATGTGATTGTGTTTAATATTGATAATGAGAAATAGCTTGTGTCTAGAATAGATACAAACGACTTCAAATAGCAGCAGAGCATTCATTTTAGCTAAATTAAACCAATCAAATCCACACCAAGATCCAACAAATCGATGAAAATCCAATCGAAGCTAAACTGGGAAAACGAACTTCCATTTAATCAAAGCATGGCTATGTACAGAATGCATATAATGTGACAGAGCAAATCCACGCTATAATCAGAGCTATTCAAAACCAAATTCGAATTCGTTATATGAACAAGCGATATCGAAACATACCTATGAGAGACTGCTCAAATTATGCTAACTTAGAATTCACGACCACTGTAGCTGATTCCACATTTTTAAACAAAATAGAGTCTGTCGTCCTTTGTTTCTTATCAGTGGCTTGTAACTTAGCCTTTTGACTGGTAAGTTTTGCAACCTGGTCTTCCAAAGAGTGAATTTTCGACTGTAGCATCGAAACATCAAGGTAATACCTCTCTAACCACGAGATGCATTGATCACAGGGTGGCAGTAGATTTCGACAGAGAAGGAGAAGGTTTGGATGAATGACCAGGGGTTTCACAAGGCAGCTTAATGCCTGGGTAGTTAGGGTCGTTTTGTAGGCAGGGGGGTAGGTTTGTCACAAAGTCATACGAGGGTTCGGCACACAAACCTTGTGAATAGGGGTATTCTCTAGCCAGGAAACGCTCCACTTCCGAGTCGGAGTCTTCACTCAACACGATAGGGTTAGGGTTGATAGGAGGTTTTGGCTTGTTCCTCACCATCCGAGAAATCAAACGGGCATTCTTTTTGCCTTTGGCGTTTGCAGTGGATTTCACTTTGGGCTTCTTTCCTAAAGGCTTAACAGTCTCGACATCCTTAGTCACAGAGTGGGGTAGGTCGATAGGTGAGTCGAGCAAGGGTTTAGGTAGCAGGATGCTATAGGGTACCGGGGGTACAGACTTGTCCTCGCTCACCACAGGTTTATCAACCTGTGGAGGGTTCGAATCCTCAAAACTGTTGCGAGCCATGAAACTGCTCCAACAATCTCCACGCAGACTCAAATGGTAGACCAAAATAATCTTAACCAGCCCATAATGAAAAAGGCTACTCTCAGCCTGGTTCCTTTTGTATTTCTTTGACATCTTAAACAGGATTCTATGCAAGTAATAAGGCATATTGAGCTCAAAACCCATAAAAACCATAAGCAAACGAAGGTGGTGTAAGAAAACAAACCCGTACCAACCTTCGCAGGTGATAAACTATTTGATTATCATCAATAAATCATGCCAACGCTGTTTCAGTATGGTCACGGGCAACCCTTTATCACAGGAGCTAACCTTACGCGACTGGAAGAGCAATGTCTAAGGGACCTCCAATACTTTGCAATTCTTGGACCATCGTTGTCCAGTGGCAGGCAAACCCGTAGCAAGACTAATAAACTGCTCGTCAATTTCCAATTGAACATCGCTGACCTTGGCTCGACAGCCATCAAAGGTCATGGCAAATTTCCTAGCAACGCAGAGGTTAAAACCCTCGAATTGTTGTATGAATGGGAGCCACCCATTTTCCTCGAGGTCACTATCGAACATCAACAGAGCCTGGCTACCATTAGGTTCAACCCTCACGACTGGAGCCATGGTGCAAACACATGGTAAGGGTTTGGGTCGAATTCCCCAATACACAGGAGCAGAGTCATTTGGGCTAACAACTACGAACGATCAAAGGGGAAGCATTAATGTGCGCATGCGAGGGTGGTGGAGTTATTTACCGCCGTGCATAATAGTAATGGCAAAGTACAACCGACGAATTAATCCTCTGTTCAATCAATCATAGCATAGTTCAAAACCTTATCATTCGACCAACCAAAGAATCAAATAGTGGGTGTTATGCCAATGCGCCATTAACTATAATTTTCAAACCAATGTCATTCAACATAAAATCAAACCCAAATGTTAAACACGTGCCATTTCATAAATGTTTTAATCAAAAGTTTTTAAACCATTGTGCCAATTGCCACTTATAAAACTTACAAGCCAAGAGCCATAAAAAGATTATTATAAGGATCATATCGTATATAAAAACAAAAATAAATTATGACCCTTATGCAGTTCAATGACTAGGCAAGTCGCAAAAATATAAATTTATATGCTCAATGCCTCACAAGTTTAATAAAATCAAGTTATGCAAATATAAGAATGTCCAAATAGGCATAGTTCAAAAATCCTTTCAGCCACATAACGATAAACCAAAGGTAAGTGCCATTCAAAATATCAAAAAATATCATGACAGTTCAAATAACGATGGAGTTTTGACGCTTACAGTCGTGAAAACTAAATGGAGACCAATTTGCAAGTGTCGCAAGAAATGAAAATATCGTCTATTTGCAAAATGCGACGACAATTTGAAGTTCGGAAGACATAGGTGTAGGCAGCTTATATGACAATAGAAAAAAATGAATTGGCTGCCAACAAAATTGTTGAACACTACCAATGAATATAATATTGAAGGATCAGATCCTGTCACAGAGAGTGGGGGGGTGAATTAGTGACACAACAATTATATCAATTTTTCATTTATTAATGCAAACAGAATTTTAACACAGTATTTTTATCATGGAACCCAAATGGGAAAACCAAAAACTCCTTTCTATTAACTACAAAATTTGTTTTACATGTTACATAGAAGGAAGATGTACTTCCTTTTTGATTAGCACCAACTGATCAAGATGCACCCACACCCTAGTTTACCAGCACCAACTGGTAGGAGGATACAACCCCTTGTTTAGTTAGCTACAACTGACAAGGAAGAACCAACTCCCTTTGCAGGCACCAAACTACCCTTGCACCACCCAACCACCCTTAATACAAAGGTATTTGTATTTCTTCCTAGAATCTACTTCAGCTATTGATCTTCTGATTTGGACTGTAGAGACACTTTCTTCTCAACACTCTTCCATGATTATATACTCTTCAAATGACATGAGTATGACACAACTGTGTCCCTTCATTTCAAACATCGCACCTTTTCTAATAATTAATGTTAATACTGTTTATTTATTTTTATTGTGAAGGTAAATTGATCACAGTCATGGATCAATTTTAATCCTTTATACTTGTTCACGAATCTTTCTTAATTTCACTAAGACAAAATTCTATGAAGGCGCTTTCTTCAATCCATTTCATATGACCAGATGCAATGACTAGGCGGTTAGACCAAATGAGTGCTTGAGCACTTCCTTAAAATCAACGGTCGATATTTAATTACTCACTGAGATGAGCGGCTTACGGGATTTTGGGTTTTCGTCCTTCAGGACTTCAAGATTGAACAAACTTTCAAAACTTCCAAAGTAGATCTCTCTGAAATAGATCAGATAATTCATTTCACGGAACCAGATAGATGGTCATGATTTAAACCTTACACTCATCCTTCCACTGCTGTAGATCGACAATAAGTAATTCTCCCAAAATGATCTTTCATATCAGACGTCTCATGTCCACTTCGACTCTCTGACATTTGGGACTTGGGGTCCGGGACTTCTGGATATTAGAGTATTTGCTTGCGATACAAAAATACTGAAGTAGAAACTCCCAAGATGATGTAAACCTACTGATGTCACAAGATGACTTGGCATGTGCTGAGTAGTTTCCACGTGTCATTCAAATTCATGATATACACATGCCTAAAATGCCAATTTTACTTTGACACTTGCCACTATCTAACTGTGCCATGTGTCCTAGATGATGTGCTCTGCTGACATGGTCTGTCAATGTGTCTTTCTTCCTCGACTTCGGGGCTTCGACATTTGGGTTTGTTTGTTGTATGTTATTTACAACCTCCCGATCTCTGAAATGGAGAAATTCTGACTAAAGGTGTTATCTCCTCTTCCACAACCCGTTTTACATTTGACCTTGGGTTATGACCCAGGGCTGAGTGTTTTTCATTTTCACATTTTGGGATTTCGAACAACTCTTGTAATTGTTTCTTCGAATCACGAATCCCCGAATTCATTGGTCTAGTGCCACATGTTCTCCTTCCAACCGATGACTAGTATCTCTTTGGAATTTCAGACTTCGCAAGTTCAGGATCCTTGACTTCTTGACACTCGAAATCCTTCGATTCTCGAGTTCTGAAGGAACTCATAGCTAGCCACTGTGCAACTTCTCTTAGATCTAATGGTCCTCGTATGTCCTCTAAATCCATCAGATATTTTCATTTTGACCAAAAGGTAGGGGGCCTACCAGGTTGTCCCGGGCTCTAGACTAGTGAGCTTCTCGTGGAGTCTAAACACCTAGAGCCCCTACCATACCTTTGCACTATGCATCGATAAGCTATGGAGAGAGACGTGTATATAAACCTGTATGTGTTTATTCGCTCTTGCAATGTGGGATAAATCTCATTACATGAGACAATCATTTTCGTCAACTCTTTGATCGGACAGTTGCTATGGCTTCTCACCTTTTCTGTGCATTGATCAACTCTTTAGTATTTCCACTGATCCCGATGAAATCTCTACAATTCATTCTTCCTTTAGATATTTTGATCATTGAATAATTTTTGATCCTATCGTGATCAATAATAGTCACAAATTTCATTTCTGTACAATGTTCTATTGCTTATGAGCTTTGATCTTTCGACTATTCGCTTCTCCTGTTCTCTCTTCCTTTTGAACTTGTGCTATCGATCTTTGCACACTGTTTTAACATCATCACTTCGACTGTTGACATCAATGACAATGTATCCAACAATCTCCCCCTTTGTCATTGAGGGCAAGAAACTAAATTCATATATATAAAAAATCCCCCTGTGAAGATGCTTTCGTCTTATGAAATTTTCCTTTTATGAAGTTTCTCTCCCCCTTTGAGATCAATGGCAAAGGGTTTATTCTCCAATCATCTGTCTGTATAAACACTTCTCTAACCACTAGTAACTCCTCCTACAATCAACCTTTTCCTGTCATAACTGAATGACACTTCCTGTTGTTGATTGCTATCTCCCCCTCAATAGGTTCCAATTGATGCATCATTTTCTTGAGAGATTTAAGTAGGAAGAAGTATTACTCCCAATTTTTGCCTGAGATATTCAAATACATATTTGTTTAAGGGTTTTGTAAAAATATCTACCACCTGTTCTTGTGTTGGAACACATTACAATTTAATGTTATTGTTTTCATCATGATCTTTTAGATAGTGGTACTTTATGGGAATGTGTTTCGATTTTGAGTGTTGTACTGGGTTCTTAGAGAGACTTATCGCACTTGTATTGTCACAGTGGATAATTGTGGGTTCTTCAAATACTATTTTGATGTCTTGTAGAGTTTGTTTCATCCATTCCACTTGTGTGAAACATTGTACTACTGCAATATACTCAGCTTCAGTGCTAGACAGAGAAATTGAGAAATGTTTCTTGCTTATCCAAGCAACCAGTGATTCTCCCAAAAACAATGCTCCTCCACTCGTACTTTTTCTGTCATCTACACTTCCTGCCCAATCAACATCTGAATAGGATTTTAATGTGAATGAGTCCTTGCTAGGATACCACAAACCAAGATCTATGGTTCCTTTCAAATATCTAAAGATTCTTTTTACAGCCTGAACATGACTCTCCTTTGGTTCTTCTTGGAATCTAGACACCATCCCAACAACTTGCTTGACATTAGGTCTGTAAGCTGTTACATAGAGAAAACTGCCAATCATTGATCTGTAGTGGTTTGGATCTAAATCTTTGGACTCATCATCCTTGCTTAGTTTGCATCCAAATGTCATAGGTGTACTAACATGTTTGCAATCCTCTAACTGGAATCTCTTAAGCATATCCTTAACATATTTAGACTGATGGATAAAGACTCCCTTTTGGGACTGTATTATTTGTAATCCAAGGAAGAAATTTATATCGCCAAGCATATACATTTCAAATTATTGCTGCATCATCTTAGCAAAGCCCTTATTTTTATATTATTACTACCAAATATGATATCATCAACACACACTTCCACAATGATTAAGTTATTACCATCAATTTTGCAATAAAGATTGTTGTCTACTGATCCCCTTTTGAGACCTTGTTTTTGTAAATAAGAGTCTAGCCTTAAATACCATGCTCTGGGTGCTTGTTTTAATCCATAGGGTGCCTTCTTTAATTTACAAACATAGTCTCTTTTATTGGTTAGTTGGAACCCATCCGGTTGTTCAATATAGACTTCCTCTTCTAAATTTCTATTGAGAAATGCTGATTTGACATCCATTTGGTACACTTTAAATTTTCTGTAGCTGGAGAAAGATAAGAACATCGTAATTGCCTCTAATCCAGCCATAGGTGCAAATTTTTATTGATAGTCTATTCATTCAACCTGAGCATACCCATTGCATACTAATCTGGTTTTGTTTCTGATTACTTTCCCATCTTCATTCGTTTTATTTTTATATACCCATTTAGTTCCAATGACATTTTTATCTTTTGGTCTTGGAACTAGTTCCCAAGTTTTGTTTCTTTCAATTTGATCCAATTCTTCATTCATAGATTTAACCCAATTCTCATATTTACATGCCTCTTTGATTGAATTTGGCTCAATATGTGACAACAATGCTAATTCTGTTTGATACAGTAGTTGTCTTCTTGTTTGCACTCCATCATTCATATCTCCAATAATCAGTTCTCCAAGATGATTTTTTTGAATAATTCTTGAGGGTGTCTTTGTATCTCTTCTTGGGAATTCTTCTCTTATCTCTCCATATTGACTATATTCTTCACTTTCACTAGTATCCATATCATCTTCTTCCCTTTCTTTTTCATTCTCTTCTACTTCTTCTAGTTGTGTGCCAACTGTCTCATCATCATCTTCATCTTTATTTTTAGATATGGTCTCTTGATTTTTGTTCCTTATTGTTTTTAGCTCATCCACCTTGACATCTAAAATTTCAATAATATTAAGTGATCTATTATTGTATCATATGTATTCCTTCTTGTTTGAAGCATATCCAAGAAAAATACCTTCATCAGATCTGGCATCAAAGTTTCCAAGACTCTCATCTAGTCTTTTGATGTAGCATTTACTTCCAAAGAATTTGAAGTATTTCATTGATGGAGCTCCTCCAAACCATAGTTCATAAGGTGTTTTATCACTATTAAACCTGAGCTGACCTATGTTCAATATGTATACATTTGTGCTTACAACTTCCCTCCAATATCCATCTGACAATTTTTCTTCATTGAGCATAGTTCTTGCAGCCTCCTGAACTGTTCTGTTCTTTCTTTCAACAATTCCGTTTTGCTGAGGTGTTCTGGTAGCAGAGAATTGTCTTTTTATTCCATGAGTTTCACAGAATACATCGAACTATTTTGAGGTGAATTCACCACCATTGTCTAATCTAAGACATTTGATTTTTTTCTCCCTTTCATTTTCAACAAGGGTTTTAAAGGCTTTGAATTTGTTGAGTGCTTCTGATTTTTGTTTGAGAAAACATACCCAACTTATTCTAGTAAAGTCATCAATGAACAACATAAAGTAAGTCTCTCCTTGTAAATTCTTGGTTCTCATAAGTCCACATAGGTCAGTGTGAACAAGCTCTAAAGGTTTAGAGGTTGTGTATTCTTTTGTTTTGAACCTTACCCTAGTTTTCTTCCCTAGTTGACAGTGTCTACACATAGCATTTGAGGGTTTTATGATTTTTGGCAAGTTTCTTACTGCACCAAGGTTGTTGACTTTCACAATATTATCAAAGTTAATATGCCCCAACCTTCTATGCCATAACCAACTTTCATCTACAGAATTTATATGACACTCCTCATTCAATTTTGCATCTATTATATTGTCAAGAACCAAATATCAATATAGCATAGAAAAACCTCATAAAAAGTAATCAATGCCTTAAAAAAGAGATAATTTCAGATAATAAGCCTCTTCAAGGGGGAAACCTCCTTTTACCCCACTTAAATGTTCAAGTACCAAATCATTCAAAATGAAAATGTCTCCTTGGTATATATAAGAGACTAGGAGGTATAATTACAACTAATGGCCTAAAGCTGACATAAATAAAATAACATTACTAATATAATATGCCCCAATTAAGGGGTAATGAGCAAATATTAGGGCTTAACATGCCCCTCCCCTTGAGACAAGTGTTGTTCGCAATGCTTGAGTAACTCTGGATGCTTCTGTATAAAAGAATCATCTTCCCAAGTGGAATCTTCAGCTGGTAGTTTCCTCCATTTAATGAGATACTCTGAAATGGATCTATTCCTCAGCTGGCGAATTCTTGTGTCAGTGATGTCTTCAGGCTCCAATATGATTTTTCCTTCCTTGTCAAGTTCTGGCAATATAGTTTGAACTAGGATCTTGTCACCTATAACCTTCTTTAAGCATGAAACATGGAAAACTGGGTGTACTCGTGAAGATGTAGGCAACTCCAATTTGTATGCTATAGTAGCAATCTTTTGCAACACCTTATAAGGGCCATAGTAATTTGGTGATAATTTATTATCCTTCTTGGCTTGCTTGAGGGACATTTGTTTGTATGGTTGTAGTCTTAAAAACACCCAATCCCCTACTTCAAAACTTCTTTCACTACGATGTTGATCTACTTGTTGTTTCATGCGATTTTGTGCCATGGTCAGGTTGTCCTTAAGATTTGGAGAACTTGTTGTTGATTCTCGATGTGATCTTCCACTTCTTGAACCTTAGATTTTTCTTTTAGAGAAGAAGTGATGGAAGGAGGGTGGTATCCATAAAGTGCCATAAATGGTGTAAATTTTGTTGCAGTATGAAAGGAAGTGTTATACCACCATTCTGCCAAGAATAACCATTTGAACCATTGTGTTTGTTTATCAGAGACAAAGCAACGAAGGTATCCTTCCAAACATTTGTTCACTATCTCGGTTTGTCCATCAGATTGAGGATGATAGGATGAGCTATGAGCCAATTGAGTACCAAAACAAGAAAATAATTCTGTCCAAAAATGTCCAGTGAAGATGGGATCTCTGTCACTTACAATAATCTTCGGGCTGCCATGTAGCTTTTGAACTGTCTCCATGAATGCAATGACAATTGTACTAGCTTTGAAGGGATGAGAGAGTGCACAACAGTGTGCGTACTTGGTCAGTATATCAACGATCACCATGATGACACTCTTTCCTTCAGACTTTGGTAACCCTATGATGAAATCCATGGAAACCTCCTCCCAACACTGACCTGGGATGGATAATGGTTGTAAAATACCCGGGGTCTTAATTGTTTCCACCTTATTTTGTTGGAAAACCAAACATTCTGCCACAAACCTTTCAACATCAATTTTAAGGCCATCCCAAAAAAAATCCTTCTTGACTCTATGGTAGGTTTTCAAAAATCCCGAGTGCCCTCCTACTGGAGAGGTGTGCAATTCCAATAGTACCTTTTGTTTGAGTTGAGAGTTCTTACATAAATATAAGCAATCTTTGTACCATATTGAATCATTTTTCCATGTAAATGTATCTGATGCACTAGAATCCTACTGCAACCTTTGAATGAGAGTCCACACTTTTTCATCATTCTTCCATTCATCCCTTGCTTCTATTATCCAATTGGGTTGGATGATCGAGATAACACAGAGAAAGGCCTCAACATCTTCATCCTTTCTTGAGAGTGCATCTACCACAACATTTTTCTTGCCCTTTTTATAGACGATTTCAAAATCATAACCCAATATCTTGGTTACCCATTTTTTTTGTTCTTCTAAAGATAGTCTTTGTTCCAAGAAGTATTTAAGACTATCATGATCTATTTTAAACTTGAAGTGCCTACCTATTAGGCAAGGATTCAATTTCTTGAATGCATGTAGTATTGCCATCATTTCCTTCTCATAAATGGGTTTATGTAA